>JABFPB010000317.1:0-43256 GCA_022817645.1 Ceratoteleas bidentatus
TTATTATTAAAAAATCGTGGAATATTATTAATTGGATGCCTTCTGAAGAAATGGAGTGCGGAAATTACATTTTCAAACCACACATGCAAAGGCCGGGGAAGAATAAGTTAAGACATTTGTTAATACATATTGATTTGTTATCTACATGACCAATCGCCTACGAGATTGTTTATAAACACTGATCATTATGTTCTGTTAGATAGTTTTGTAAATTTGTTTATAACTTTTAGTCTATGAAAGAATAAAATGAGCGTAAATAAATTGTAGTGAACAATAAGTAAAATAATCGACTGTAATATTTTCATTACTAATCTATAAAACTGACTATACATAAATTCAGTTTAGATTATATAATGTCTAATTAATTTTGTAAACTTAATTTATTTAACAAATAAAGCGCACTCGTCATACATCATTATAACGCTTGTTTATAAAGGTTTGCAAATCGTATTTACATCGTGACACAAATGAGTTCGCATTATCAATTCATTACCAATAAGTACACATGCGATACCACTTAACGTCACTAATCAAAGTGCCAAGTAATGTAAACACTATTGAACTAAACATTACGAACGTCACGACAATGTCATATTCTTTTATCTCAAAGACCGCGATACTTCGTAATAAATCTGAATTATTTATACGTATCCTTATCCCTTTTTGGATGCGCAAATTGACAAATTCACAAATTGTCTTTATTAATCATTCACTAGAACTGGCATTACAGACGAACAACGAGAATCGACATGTGTACCGTTTGCTAACAACAACATCGGCAGTTCTAGATCCTTATCGAAAGCGAGATGCAAGGCAGCAACTCCATTGTTCCACTGATAATAAGCAATCGCTTCGTGTTGCAGTTACAGTCCGGCCATTTCTTTCTTTCTTATTACGTCGGGTTTTATCGAAAACGATTTTCCAGAAAAATACAGCACAATGACAGCGCTGTGCTAGTTTTCAATAATATATTTGCTATGACCAGTCACTGTTATCAACAGCAGGGAGCAAAGGTGTGTCTCCGTTTCAGATTTTGTTATTGTTATCTTCGATTGAATGCCAATAGTTCAGAAAGACTATTTTTCTTATTTTGGATGTCTCCTGATAGACTTGTTGGGTGTATCAAATTAAATTATTCTTGAGGCCAGTTCAACTGGTGGCATGATTATAGTATTTTTATCTAAATGTTGTTTGTTTTATCATATAGGGGTCTAATTTGATTTGGGGATTATCTTATCGTGGGTTATTGGTATGATTTAATTATCGTAAAGTCGTCTAGGAACACTCTTAGAGATTGTCATGTGATAATCAAAGGACTGCAGTTTTATTATCATTTTTATTGTTATTTTTATGCGAATTCGACTGAAATTGAATAGCTTTATTTTAAGTCTAACCTTACAAGATTAATAATCTTGTAAGGTTAGACTTAAAATAAAGTCTAACCTTACAAGTTGCTTTTATTTATAATGACCACATGATAATTTAATAGTTCCTGTCTTTTTGAAAGGAATATATTTTTCAACGAATACTTTACGCGATGGCTACTGTGTGTACAATTATGCACCCAAAATCCATTCATTATAATAGTTTTTCCATGTATTATGAAACTATTAAGAGACAACGGATTTCACTTTAATTATGAAAGAAGTTCCTTTTGTGAATAATTTAAGCGGAAAATCCTTTCATAATGAAATGATTCCTGTTACGATAATCGGACTATTTTAAGATTCTATTCTAGTTAGAGAAAAGAGATTAAGAGGTTAGTCTGATTATAATTTATTTGATCAAATTGGATTAGGAAGTTAATGAGGTGGAGGTGAGTTTGAATTTAAACATCGGTCAATAATGAAAGTAATGTGACTTATCATATTTAATTAAATGGGGTAATTTTATGGATAAAGTTATTAGAACGGATATTTTACGCATTATGCATTGTATCGGATTTTAATTGCATGCTATGTTAAAAATAAACTCATCTGGGACACGTAATTATAAATGTCCGTTCATTTCAGAGCAATCTTTTTACGGATTTGTGTATTCCACTGAGTCAGATGACTGACTTCTTTCCAACAAATAGCATAATGAAATCGCTAAATGAAATACTGCAGTCTTCCTTTAAATATTATTTTCTGAAAATGATGTGACAAAAGTTAACATTTTGGGAAATATTCCTAATCATAGTTTTATTAATTTTTTTAATTAAAAACACACTAGTTTTAGTAACATTGAGAAAAGTTTCACTTTAAAGGGTTAAGACAAAATTGAAATGTACAATCACGAAACAATGATAGGGACCGAATATCTGACATACTGGTCTGCATTCGAAAAATGATGATGCCCTCACGTTGCATTAGTGCAATGTCGTCTGCAAGTCTGGCATCTGAAAAATTGGCGGCGTCCGCGCGACCCGGCTGACCCCCGACTAATTGTCCATGCACGAATCGCCTTGTGACAATCGTCGTACGTGCTCGGCATGCCTCGAGGAGGTCGATTTCGTCGGTGCCACGTGCTTCGCAATGCTCCGTCACTTTACTCCAATTTGCCATCCCGGCTTTCTAAAAAGGATGTCCCTCATGATAGCATCTCGCGAAAGCAAAGGACTATGCAAAAATGACGGACCATTCTAAATTACATAATCACCACGTGGGACTTACAGTTAATGCCCGAATTGTGAGAAAGTTTGGATTAGAGGGAATAGAATCGAGTACACCTACGCCCAATTGACGTTTTTGTCGCGATACATGAATAAATGGGTGGTTGTTATGAATATTATCGTGGACGAGGTTTATGCGGTAGAGCCACTTTGTATGCAGGTCGGCCACTTTTTGCATATCATGTCGTCAGATGGATTGGTGGAAACGATATTTTCGACGAACTTGATTCGTTCCAATATTGAGGTGGAATTAAGAACAAGTTGAACCCGAACAGAGGCGGTGGAATAATTCATTTTATTGTCGTTTTATTGGCCAGTTTTTTATTGTACTTTGTACAATAAAGTGAATTAAGAATGATGTAATGGATTGTGGAAGCTGAAAATTTCGATAAATATTGAAAAGTTGTTTTATATTCTAATTTAGCAATCAATGTTGACTTTTTTTTTTAAATTTAGAAAAAGTATCTTTATAAAACATATTTTTTTCGGTAAATATTAAAATACATAACCTGAAAAATATATTTGTTCAAACTTTTTTTTTGTTTCAGACAATAGGTTTAGATGCAAATTTCAATCTAGTTATGTTCTTCTGCACATTTAAAATAAAACGAGTCTTGTTTATTCTGTAATATTATTATTATTATTATTATTATTTTTTTTTTTATCGTGCTTAGTCAAAAGACAATCAACAGTTTTAAATTCGTCCATGGTCACAACTTACAGAACGCCAAAGACAATCAAGTCAAACACTTCATTGATTATGCAGGTTAGATCGCCACTAACTGATTTGCATGACACATGCGCAACTTACTTTTCCCACGAAATACTTCTTAAAAGTTTCATGAATTAATATTTCACAATTGGGGTTTTTTCGAGAAATCCTAGAGTTTAACGATAATGGTATGAAACGTTTACTGTATTTACTCTTCTGTGATATGAAAAATTGACATTAATGGTACATTTAGATCGCTCGGTGGTATGCTGAAAATTAACCAGCAATATTTAGTTTTTTCCGTATAATTTATTTGTTTATTCTACACTTTTGAAGGACATAGTACTAATTACGAATGATTTATATCTAATCATGTATTTTCAATTTTTTTACATTCGACGTATAAGCAGTTTTAAATGGAATAACATATTCATTATACATGAGGAATTTCATATGCAAGGAGAAAAACATATTTCACACAGTCATTTATTACACATAATCCCTCTTAACGTTTTATATATAAGGACTATGAGGGGAACATGTTTAAGGAAATTTATATACTGCATTTACTTACAATAAATAAAAAAATCTGTTACAAAGTATCCTGTAGTGTTGCAAATAAATGAAATACTAAACATTCCCAAGGAACCTCCTTGATTTCATTTTTCAGATCCTTTATTTCCGGTGCTTTAAAATAAAATGTTTAGCGCAACATCAGCGTTTTTTATCCGACGCAGCATCATCCCGGACGAAATTTCTCTCGTCGCAGTTGCGTTGATCTGCGGCACGCCCGACCAGCCGTGCAAATCCGGTCAATAAACGGAACGGGCCGAGCGCTTCTTACCCCATTCATGTCGGCAGTTGCGTATGATGAGGGTAGCTGCGACCGATAGCCCCTCCCCCGCCCGCGCCCCCTTTTCGTCTAGCTCCTTTCGGCGCACGTGGTAGTAAATAAATCTCGGTCAAAACGAGGGTCACCGTATTCAAATCGCGCCGCTCGTTAAGCGCCACATTTCATTCGCATCACGATTTTTCACGACGACGTACGGCGAATCATTTTTGTTATTGACACTGGAGCGATTCTGATGGAACATCCGAAAGAATGATGTATGGCCTATTGTGAACGTAATATCATGTTTTATTCCGTCTGATAAAGGTTTTTGTGGAAATCAATTGATTTAATATTTGTAGAATGACAAATTAAAAGTCATAAATAGTTGTGTTAATATACGCAGTTGATATATATAACTCAAAAACAAATTTTGAGTTAGATAAATCAGAATATGTCGACTTTTTACAGTAGCAAGAATTTATTTTTTACCTAGAACTTAATCTCGAACTTTTGTTAAAATTTTAATATCACATTGGAGGCAAATCCTAAGTTTAACTCCGGGCATCAACTTCTGACAAGATTGTTTTGAAAGTCTGTCAAATTACTGATCGTTCAATACGGATTCGTAAGAATGTAGAAAAACATGTCAGTACTCGTGACTGTACGAGTCATGAATAATAAGACAATGCCGAAACTGATTTTTCTGTTGGCAAAATAAAAAGCCAACGTGTGTTATCGGCGCTGAAATCGGCCGACACAAAATTCGTGTTTGCAAACCGTGAATATTACTCGCGTCGAACAAGCCGATAAGCACATCAAACGTTATATTCAATTCACGGTCCAGTCGGCGTAGCGCGTGATTCCAGCCGGACCGTTTCAAGATATTGATTCGAGATGAATGTCACCAGCTCTTGAGAACAAAGAATATTACGACACAATAAACCAGTCGAAGCTCAATATGCACAACAATCGATTCCATTTTGCAGAGTCGTAACAACAATAACACAATTGTCACTGGTACGCGAATTTCGAATTCGAATTCGGTATGCAAAGATACGGAGATTCAATCTTGACCTCTTTGGCAGAACGAAATAAGCCCTTTGTAGGATTAGGTTCGGTCGTAAATTATGTCGGCGCACTGAATATGTGATGTCCGAAATTGAGGGCCATAACAAACTGGAAGAGAGGTATTGATTTCTGGTGAGAAGAGCTTTTCTGATTTATTCAGTTTTAGGAAATTATATAAGTTGAGGGGAAGTTTAATGTATCGACATTTTGTTCTTTCGTTCAGAGGATAAAAAGTTTTACAATTATCTGTGAAATGTTTTAATCTTATTTTAAAGTTATTATGGACGTTTATTTAATAATTTTGCCCTCTATAAATACACTATGGAATAAAACGATGGAATTACTAAAATACTTTACATTCAGTGTATTTTTCATTCTTTTTAAATACATTGAGAAGATGATTGAGTTGGTATCATAATTGGTATCCACTGATGTAATAAATTCTTAAATTCGTTAACTAATTGGGTGGCAAGGTAGTCCTAACCTACAAATTATTTCTCTCAATGTAGCTCTTACTAAGGCATCGCACTTTGTCAGACTGACAGTACTTTGTCCTCGGGCCTCTACCATTTTTCAAATTTAAAAGGAATCCTCCTGCATGGGGGCACAAACTGCATCTCGCAGTGTCAACATAAAATGCTCTCATAATCGAGCTTCCCGTTTGACTTGTTTAGCGCAAACTAAGCCAATCAGGCGTAAAGTAGATGAATGAGGCGAATTTCCAGCGCGCGTCACTTTCCAGGCGGAATTGAACATAATGAGCCGGTGAAGGAGGTTGGGGGGGGGGTATCCAGCTCAAAAGTGCGATGACTAGGGAAACACGCCCAGGAGGGGGAAGGACGTCGCGACAAAGGCATTCCTGGTAAATTTAATCGTAGCAAACGCACAAAGAAAGCGAAAACGTGTGTGGGAGAAATTTGTGCCTGGGGTTTTGTTCGACGCGGAGCCGGCGCTGCATTAGAAGTCACCAGACTATGATGTCAAATGCCGGATAATGCGAGGGAAAGATAACAAACGAGAGAAAGATTATCTGCCTGTCGGATAGCTTTCTGGGTGTGTTATTTTTGAGGAGACACGAGTGATTTGTGTAGTCAATAGATAAATGCAAAGGGTACTTTGCGGGATGTTGGCAGACTGATCGATGGACTGGTTTTCGGTGGCCAAGTGAAGATGAAGCTAAATTGACCCAGTTCGATAAGACCGTGACTTGCTCGTATCGGATTTGTCCTGAATTGGTCACTTTTCGACTGGAGCTTTATCTGGGTTTTGTTCTGGTGTTTGTTCGTAGATGGAGGACATTATTACTTTTTGTGTCATTGTTTAGTTGATGCAGCGGTTTTTGGTATTTTTAGGAAAATAATCTATCGGGTGGAAACTTTTTGTGAAAAGAGTTCCAAAAAATGTAGTGATGTTTACACGACATGAAATTGGATTTTTGAATGAAAAACTACCTTTAGTGGTACATTTCGGAAGTGGCATAGAAACATGAGAGAAATTGGATGCTATTAAATTTTAGCAAACAAATTGTATATTGGTTGAAGACTTGTTACTTCGACAGTATTTTAAGATACACCAGAAAGGTATTCCCAGGTAGAAAAAAATTCTATTAGGATTAATGCTACATGATAAGTTAATATAATCTACTAGAATAACTTGCATTTTACTCGCAAGAACATGGCAAGTGAAAATAGCGATGTCCCTTTGTTGTGGCTATGGTATTTGAAAACACAAAATATAAGCTACAGCTAATGCTTCTTTCTCGAGGAGCCTTCCCAAGAATAAAAAAGATTTTTTAAACTTGTTTAAAATTTATTGTTTACATTAAAAATACAATTTTTTGAAAGTTACAATTTTTTAATTGAAAACAATTTTAAATTAAAAAAAAATTTTTTTTAATGTTCAAAAAATTTCTGTTGTGTTGTCACACCCCTCCCCGTCTCGCCTCACTAAATACGGTTGATTTATTATGCGTGGGATTAACCATGTGTTTTTCTAATTTAATTTATCAAAAGTTAGAACGTTACATCGTTCACGATTTTTTATTAATTTTTTTCATTTTGCGAGTTTCTAATGTTTCCTATAGTCAGTTTGTATCAGTTTGTATTTGTTTTTATCAATACTTTGTCATATTTTGAATATGATTTAATATATGATTTTCATTTCGTATGTAATTGCTTATATAATGTATTGGCATCTAATTGTAATTCCATGTCAAACTAAGTCCCAATTGTTTCTAGATGGTTGTCGTTAGTATTTTTTATATGCTTCGAATGGTATCTGATGGATTTTTTAAGTAGGTTGTCAGTCTGTGGAAATGAATTCTGTTTTGCGACGTGAATATTATACTTTGTAAAAGTAGATATTAAATAATTGAGGTATGCGATGATAGTAAAAAATGACGATAAAACTGCAGAATTTAAAAGAATATTCATAAGTGTAGAGCGTGTGAATGTGTATACTTTTGCCCTTAGGCTGATGTCGAACGGATAGCATAATTTTGAATGGTTCGCAAACATGTCTCGAAAATCTTATAAATCGCCAATCTGTTATAGCAGAATGTTCTGGACTGTAATTTGTCACAAACTACGTAAAAACTTAATATGTAAACTATGTTTTTATTTTAACATCGCATTAACACCCGAACTGTTCACAGAGAAAACTAGGCTCAACTACTGCACAAACTAATACAGTTAAACTTCTTCTAGTACCTACATTTACCACGATTTTCACCCACTTCTGACATTCTGCACCTATGTATCTGCATAAATCAAACGTGATTTCCGACTACCGTTCCAGGCATAAGATACGTTTAACTCTCAGCGTTAGCTCCAAATTATGCTGCACGTTTATCTCCACAGCTAAATGATAGCATAACTGTCTGGCAAATCTCTAGCACCTATGACTCCAAGACACCTCTTCCCTCTTCAAAATCCACTCAACACTTCACCAACCTAAATCCCAAATCATCTCGTCCTACGCTCCACTTCCTCTCAGCTATCACACCTGAACTCGCTAATCGTCCATGCAACCTATTAGACTAACTGCGCTTCCTATTCTATTCCAGCTTTATCTAAACCCCATCAGCCATTAGGACCCCTTCCATCTCGCCACATTTCATAACAACCGTCGGACGACCAGCCTCTGACCTAATCTCCCAAATCCCACTCATCCCACCCTTCCATCTGTAATTGAAACCCCAAACGACATCCAATGTATTGGTGGAGGCAACCTCTTTCAATCGCCACCCAGAAAACGAACCTGCGCCATAAATCAGCGTCAGGCCTAATTAATAATAACTCGGCAAATTGAACGCATCTGAAATTAGACCTTAAGCGTGTCTCGCACTTCGGAGGGGGAAAAGCAGAAAAGTGCGTGAGCCGTGCGTGTGGGTGAGACGGGCGAGGTGTGATGAAGCGAGGTGCTAGCTTCGTGGAAACGCGCAGACAGACAGTCGCACGAAAGCCGCAAGACCGTCCGCATCGAAGCGAGAGCGTCCGCGCCCTTTCCGCGTCGCGTTGCGCCTCGTTGATCTGAGGATTGTCTTCCCCACCGCCCCTGGGCGACCCCCCTGACCCCGAGTTGCCGAGAATGTCGCGGTGCAATGACAGTGTCATCTAGTGCACCCAGGGGGAAAGCGGTTTTGTGCCAGTGTGAACGCACCCTCAGGTGACAACAAATGGCACGAGAGTGGGGAGGGACGTTTTGGTTAAGGATCGGTTTGGGGAGTAAAGAGCGGATTTCGGGGAGAAATGTGGCATCCGGATGGTTGGGGTGGAAGGGTGAATGCAATGGAAGTGGTGGTTGTTGAAGGGATTTGAAGTTTGGAAAGTTAGGAGGAACAAGGAACTTACTCAGGAACACTATCGATCCTTGATAGGAATAATATAGTTGATGGAGAAAGAAAAATAAACATTTATTGTTTGGTAGGGGTCAATTGGTTTACATTACGAGTTTAGGAAAACATAAACATTGGAGGAGGACATGAGGTAAACAGAGATTGTTTTCGTCTTTGGGTTTGCTGTTTTTATTCATTTGCTTTACAATGAAAGATCAACGGTATATGACCCTTTGGTTTGTCATACTGGTATTTTTACGGAAGGACGAATAGTTTAATTTCTTCTTTTTTAAATATACAAAATACTTGTCAGTCAATCTTGACGAAGCTCTAAATTAAACTAAACTTCATCCCTAAAGTCCTTTTTTCCATTTTGTCTCCTCGGATTTCAAAAGCTTGATGGTTTGTGACGATTTATCCTAACGAGGTGGTGTTTTCGCGAAAATGTGATGCCACCTGGAAACCCGTGAACGTCTCGATTAGCAATGCAAATCGGGGAAGCACAGCGTGCAGGTGACGTACGAGTGTTTGTCGAATGCACGAATTAAGTGGAAGTGTCGCGGCGATAAGTCGTTTGTTCGGAAATTCGGTGCCGCGGCGACGTTTGGGGCCGATCGGCGGTTCCAGCGGTGCGACGGGGTGGCACGGCCGGCTCCAAAAATACGCGGTTTATTTTTATCGCGTCCTCTCTCTCTCATTTCGCCCGCTTAAGTTGTGCCCCGAACAAAGTCGCTCCGCTGTCGCTGCACAAAGCCGGCAATGACAGCTTCAACCCGGCCGTGCGATTGTTTTTGTTACGATTGCATACACTGGAGGAAAAGATAGCCGATATTTCAGTGAGAACGTATTTCGGTGAGAAATTACGGTACTGGGCACAAAGCAGTACAGACAAAGATTACGCGATGAAAGCTATCGTACATTGATGGAAATGCAATCTCTGAAAAATTAATAGGATTTGAATGTATTAAAAGTCTTAATTTAAAATTTGGGTTTAAAGATTTTTAGACAGGTTTTTGGAGTTGGATAATTTATAACGGATATTATACATTTGGGGATAAAATAATCTAAGTGAACTTTATTGAAGATGGAAACAATCTAATTACTCATCTTTTCCTTTCTAATGTTTATACTGGTTATCCAGAAAAATACGTGTAGTTGCCTAACTTGGAAGATCCCTCTGTCGTATATTTTTACTGAAACTATGGTGTGTTAATTTTCAGATTGGAAAACCGAGTGAAAAATTGAATTATTGTATTTTAACACCGTTACTGTTGAGTATGTTATTTTTTTTAATACACAATTTCTCTTATTGTCGTTGACGATTCTCTATTTTTGGCTCAATAGAGATTTTGCAATGTTTCCACTTATTTTTGTCGAATGGTACCAGGATCTAGGAAAGCAGTATCGGGTTGGAAACAATTTTTATTCTCGTTCTTCTGCTCGTGTCGGGAATTGGGTTAAAATGTGATCTGGAAGGAAATTAGCAAAATCCGAATGTATTTTCGGATTTAGGCGTATGATTAATTCAGCTTTCATATCTCTGAAGCGGTCGCTCCATTTCGAATGAGACTTTACAAATAATTCATACTCCACGAAATTTATATAAGTTACTAAAAACATCATGATTTCGCAATAATTAGATTACTTCTCAGAATAAATCTTAATTGTATATATAATTTACAATTCCCAATAGCTTCGCCTAATTTTTCTCTTAATTTAGAATCTGAGAAAAATAAAATCTCTAACAAAAGTTGCAAGTTTGCAAGTTGAAATTGAAAATACAACTAAATACTTGCATTGCGGAATCGACAACTTTCTTAATCAAACGGAGTTGCATATTTCCGCGTCAACGACGATAAACGACATTTCCGCGGACGGAACGCGCGCGCCCTCTTATCGGGTCCAACTTTCCGTAGACATTGCCCACGTAAACCGACGCACACGCCTGTAGCAACTAAGTGTGCAATGTAAACCAGACTGGGTCATTCTTCTACTTATGACGAGTGTCATGCACGTCAAATTAAAACGTCCACTTCGCGCCGACCGCGTCAATTCGTTACGACGAATCGATTTCCACTTTAATGTTTCCTTCGCCCTTAATTTGTTGAAACAATTTGCAAGCTTTAATTTATCACTATTGGGAGGAAACGGAACTAAACAACACTATAAAACTGAAATGATTTTGCCAATTATAAAAAAAATGTCAATTTAGAAAATATATATATATCACAAAATCAACTTTATCTGGCATCACATATGAAGTAATGTCAGTCCCTTTTAATTTCGCATCTAAATGATATAACCATTAATCACTTTTAAAATTAACTTCTATTGAATCAAATTATAATTTTTTCGGATTTTATACATTCCACTTCAATTGTGAATAGAGAATTATAAATTATACAAAATGGCACATTGTTTATCAAAATAAAATAAATTACGTCATTATACCACGATTTTACAAATACCTCGCCAAATAGTCTCGTCTTTCTCTTACGACAATCACCGCACACTTTTTCCCTGGGAAACCCGGCATAAACGTTTGTTTGACTTAACGATATCGAAAGTCGTAAATGCGACGCTAAACGGCGCTTAATATTGCACACTAAACGTGAAGTCTGCCGTACGCTGAATGACTCGCCGATCGCCCGGCTAACGGGAGTGTGAAGTATGACTGCATGCTACGATCATTGATTCTGTCCGAAGCGCTGAATGAAATGTGAATGACTTAACAGTAGAATTCGCGGCGACTTTTTCGCCGGCCTTCCCGGCGCAATTTTATCGTGATCCGCGTTTCGAATTATCGCCCGTTTGTGCATTCAACGGTCGCGCAAAATGCACGCGCCGTTTCGTTTCCGAACGATAGATTGCTTAATCCGCGTTTTCATCGGTTTGCAAGAAACTTTTCGCCACGATGTTCAATTGGAGAATTGAATTGTGTCGGACATAATGGACAGTCGCACTTTTCGCAGTTGGGGAAACATAGCAAACTGACATTGATCTGCAGCAACAATCTGGTTGTCGGAAAGCTGTTATTGCGCGCGCGAAACGAGTCGGCGAGACGCCGCGTCTAACGGCGGACAGGAATTTCTCGCGGGCAATTCGAGTGGACGGGACGGCCCGATAATGCACAAATAACAGAGCGCGATAATTGCACAACCATTACGTCATTCTCGAGCGCGGCACAACGAGCTGCGAAATGACCGATTTTTCGAAATTTACGCCCGATCTTTCCCTGCCGGGAAATTATTGCTGATTAATTTTATTTGCCGCGAAACAACGCCAATGATTTGTTTTTGCCAAAGGAATTATTTTAAGTTCCACAATGTTTTCGATTGAAAAATAAATAGAAATTTGATCTAAATCATAATTATACAAACATTATACATTAATTACATTAATTACCACTTTATATAATGTTTTATGAAAAAATGATTGGGATAGTAATTTATTTTTTTGAATACACCATTAAATTCAGTAGCATACGTCACAAATTTAAATATTTCAATATTTTATTCAACACGTGATTCGAGTTCTCATTCAATTCGTTCAGTTGATTTTATCATCCATAAAATTAACACAGTACAAGCAAAAAAATTAGATATATCAATTATAATATATATTTCTCTTATTTATTAATTTTCTTTTCGCCTTTCATACACTATAAACTTGTTATTACGGAATCATTAATTTCCAACGTTCCTCCTCGTAGCGCAAACAAGTTTTCTCCTTAAAAAATCTCCGGCCAATTCGACACCACCCAAAGCATGGAAAAAGCAAACTACCCTTTGAGTCTCTCCAGTGAAACACCCTTTCGTTCCAATCGATTAAAAACATCAACAACTTTTTCCGCAATACTCCCAATCTAAGCATCGACGCGATGCTAATTCGCAACACGGTTCGCCGACTCGATTCCGAAGCGAGTTCCCGTTTGAACTCGGCTTGCACGGCCTGGCTGCATTTTGCGCGAACGTTCTTCTCGTACCTTTTGTCCCTTTTACATTTTCGTCTGTTTATCTCTTATGACGTTATCCGGCCGAACGCGGCGCGATAACGCGCGAATTCAGGAAGCCGCTATCTTCGTTTTGTCGCTCAATTTATTTTAACGCTCGCATCTCCCGCGTCGCATTTTTTCCTCCTTTTGCGTTCGCGATGCCGTTCGGTCGTTCCTTTTTTTTCGCTCGCGCGTCCGTCAGTCAGCCTTCATTTATATGATAAGCCGCGCGCGCACACACGACGCCGCCGTATTTGTATTTCAATTCCGCGCGCGAAAAAATATTCGTCGCATAATAATTAGGGTGCGAGCGGACGCCGCTGCACAAATGAAGCGCTGCAATCGAACGTTCCGCGTAACGGTGACGCTTTTCCCGTCGAACCGACTCTACGCAAAAATCGCGCGATCGCGAAAACCAACGGGATTTTTAGTACCGGATTTACCGGAGAGATGATTCCGATTTTCGCGAACAAAAAAGCGTTTACCTTATCGGTTATCGCGGTTTAACTGTTATTACACATTCAAACGAGGCAGTGAGATAAACGTTTAAATATTTTTTTGGAAACTTGATGATTCAGAATTGGTTAGAGAATTTTGTAAATATCGTTCAGTAATATTTCATTAGTTAAACGAAATTTAATGTTTTATTTAAGATTTTATTTTCCAAAATCTGAGTATTTGGACAATTATTTTTTTGACATAAAATGCCTTAATTCTCTAAATTTTTTTATTCAGTCAAAAATTTCAAAAACTTTAATCATTTAAACTGTAAAATTATTTGGGTCTGTGGAATCGTTCGCCGATGTTTCTAACTCGTTGGTTATAACGTTCCCATTGTTTATTGCTCTGAATCGCAAAAGTGAAGGAAAAGGAGGAGCGCGCGAGAACTGCTTTATCGGGGCACTTGTAAATGACATTACGACCACGCGGTATCGCGGGTCAATGTACGCCGCGCCGCGAACTTTTGTTTTCGATTCATCTGCAATATTAGCTGTATCGATTCCGTCGTTCCTTGATGCTCTCCTCCGCGTCGCGGCCATTTTATGGCCTAAGACGTTTGCGTCGTGGTGCGTTACGTATCGGAAATCGGTTATTTAACCTGCGAGCTATTTTTGATCCAATCCCACTTTTCATCCGATCGATCTTCGCATACGAACGGCTCGTTTGTTAAGGCGACAGTTTATCACTTTTGTTCGTAAACATGTTTTCCTGTTCGTCGAAAATATGACCAGCTCTCTGCGAAATCCATTAGCTTTCTTTTTGAATAACGCTTTTTCCGGGAGAGATTCTACAAACCGTGAAACGGTTTTTAAAATTGAAATCGTTTTATACTGGGTTTTTTATTAAAGACAATTTTATGAATTTTTGTGTTCCAACAGTTCAAAAATATTGCCACGTTTTTGTTTATTCAGAATGTCATGGGTTTTTTGATTGAATTAATCTTATTCTCCGCCAATTTGTTTGAAAAAAACATGTTTTCAAACATCGTGAAAAAGATGTTGAAGATGTGTTTTTGGACTTGTTAGAAAAAAACTTGTTTAAAACATGTTCAAAAGACGTTTTAAATACATGTTGAAAATACCAGTTTGAACCTATCAAGGGTCTTCGCTAAATCAATCAAATTTTGCTCTAATAAACTGAAAAAATTATTTACAACAAAAACCTTTTTAAACTCAGACCCCTTAACTTAAGTAAATTCGATAATGACATCGAATGATATCTGCAGTAGACATTCCTCCACATTCTGCACATCAAAGTCCGAAAACCCAATGCCCGCGCTTACGTCATATTATTTTGATAACGAGCCACTGACATTGCAAAGTGATTGCGTAGTCCGGTTGGCGTTTCTGCGCGAAAGGCACGCAAAAAGGAAGGATGTCCGGTCTATATCGTGACTAGTGTATGACTATTGCTCGGCTTGACTCACGTGTGCGCACGTCGCACTGCAAACGCGATGATAAGTTCGCACAATGCGACAACCCAGCGTGCGATTCATCGCTTTGTCGCGATTTATTTTCGAGAAAGCAAAAAGTGAATTGCGCTATCGCTTTGTAATGACTCGTTTCGCGTCACGGTGGATCTTGGCTTAGGACAGCGTTTGTTCCGCGAAACAACAACGCGTTGCAGTTATCTGCACCGCACAGTTCAATTCAAACCCATTTTACTGTGCAATCAATGCTAGTATGTAATCTGCCGAAAATCAGGGGATTCGGTGATTGCGTTGGCGATGGAAGATGTATTATCATGCACAGGTAGAGTGGCGGAAGAATTCACCCCAAATGTCGAAGTTGAGTTATGGTGTTATGAAAAACTGACGGAAAGTTTAATTGATGGGCATAGAGTTGATGGATAGAGGGAGGTGTAAAATAAATCCAGCAATTAAGTCTACTTCCACTGCAGGGAGAAACCCCACTTTTAGGAAGTCAATTCATATCCCATGTAAATCCATCGAAAACCGATTTCCTTTTACGATGAGAAACTGCTGATGGAGGAAATGGGGAATTTGTAGAGGTTATATTTGGGAGTGTGATAAGTAACGTTGTTTAGGAACTGGGGATTTGGTTGTGGACAGAGAGTTCTTTCCCAGGGGTCATCTCTGTGAATTTGCATGAGAGCATATGTGCGGATTAGATCAGATATGGTTTAAACTTTATAGTGTGATAATTGGACGTCCATTTAGTAATTACATACTCAAATTAGGTGTACAGTGTAGGTAAGTAATTAATCTTGTACTTGTCATTGATAGAACATCTGAACTGAGATGAGATGAACTAACCTAAATTTGAAATTAAAATGCACATATAAGATCGTTATTGTATCAGTCGAACACGTTTTTAAAACAGACATAATACATTTTTATTTAGTATGAACACTTATAGTTAGAAGCTAAAAACATGACAAAAGTCAGAGTTAAATATTGTGGAATCAGTTTAATTACGTCAATGTTTAACGTACGTCAATATCAGTAAATCTTGACGAGTATTCCGGTAAACAATTTCTTTCAACAAGTAAATTTGAGAGACAAACCGTAGAGTTAGCATAACACAATGTAATTACTGGGCCAGAATTTTCTATCATTTTCGTACAAAAGCATTGTTCAGTCAATACACAGCTTCTCTATACACATCATCTACACCTGAAATATGAAATAATCAACATACACAACCCTCACACAATTTACCTCGACACAGGAAACAATTACCCCAAACTCCCACACAAACCTCTCGCCTTGACTGAATCCACTCCAAACCTCCTTCTCCCATCTAATGCAGTCAACCTTCCAAGCATACCTCGACTAATTATCGCTTCCCGTAACCAGCTCCTCGCGATCCTCCTCACCTATTTCAACAACGATTTTTCCCTGCCACCCCAGCAGCTCCAGTTAAATTTACCATCCCCTATCCTGCCGCACACCCAAGGACCCCTCATCCCTTAACTTGCTATCCGCGTACCCACCAGCCAGCCCTCCATGGGGTTGCATGGCGCGCGCCATCTCGGGCAGGACCACCAAAGCTCCCCCTGCCACCCCGTAGGATGGCGTCGCGGCGCAGGCTGCTGCCGCACCCAGCGCCTGCTCGATCGCTGTCAGTGTTGTCCGCGTCCCTCCCCCTCGAGCCGGTCTCCCCGGCGTCTCGGTGGTCCTTTGAGCCTGCCGTCAGTTCCGACTAGCTGGCCGCGCCAAGCTGTTGCCAAGTGCTGCTAGCTCATCAGCCACCGGATCCGTCCGTCCGCGAGCTCGTCTTCCCTGTTGTCCAAAGCTAGCCGACCTTGCAGCCCGAAACACGTCCGCGCACCCCGACACCTCGAGACCATTCGTCGTCCAAACGAGTCCAAAACCCGAGAGCGAGTGAGTTGCGCGCGAGATAAGGGGAGGCTGCCGGCTTCCTAGCCTTGAATTTGAACTTGGTCCGGGTCGATCGCGCAACATGTCGCGAAATGGTCGGGCGTTCGCCCCAGTGGGGATGTGAAGTAGAGGGACCTTTGAGATTGTGCCAGAAGCTTGGTCGTGTAGATCCGGACTTGTTGGTTAAGGGTATCGAGAGATGGTGGTTAGGGGATGGAAGAGGATGGGACTGGTTTTTCGAGGTAGGAGTGTGGAGGGATAGAGAGAGAGAGGCTGATCGAGAGGAGGGAAGGTCTGGATTTCATTTAGACCTTCGAAGGTCAGGGAAGGTTGAGTGTCCCTATTTTTGTTGAGACTCCTCTTGGAAATCTCCTTTGACCAATTTAAGAGACCAGTATTTCTAGGTACACAATTCTTTGCAAATGGACAATCTCCATGACTTTCCTCTTAGCTGCAGTGGCCATTACAAAGTACAACACCAAAGGATCGTTCCAGATTTATTACACATAATCAGTGACTAGACATGCGTCACACTAATTACACCCGACAAATGATAGTAATCATGATTCTAATCATTATAATTTTTTGTCAATTATGCAAGCTGTTGACAGCTCTGCTCATTCCCTTCGAAAGTCCGACTCGCCAACCTGACTCCGTCACAATGTCAAGAATTCGTCTACATTCTCCTTCTACGTTCTCATTCCGGGGTCAGGGTTGCCTGGCGCCCCAGGCTATAGAAAGAAATCTTTTTTCATCTTCCATTGTACTATTTACAAGCCGCAACTTTTTCGGCTAACTTCCAACGACCTTCCTTGTCCTTTCAATGTTTCCTCGAAGATTCCTGCCAAATTCGTCAGCAAAAATAAATCACACCGCTGAGCTCGAAAAGTTATCGATCCACCGCGCCATACCGCAACCTATCACAAGATTCCCCGCACGACATCCGTGTGCTGCGCGTGAAGTTCCCCAAATCGAAAAAGTCGATACGAAACAATTTTCCGAGGTTTCGCCGACCCACGCCGCATACACCATGGAGGTGCCGGTGGCACGCGCATGACCGTTTCACGGTCCCTGAACCCGCCGGAACCAAGCACCAAAATAATAGATACGGATGTCAGGAAACCGGACCGAAGAGCAATCGATACCGTCCCGGAAAGCGTTTGTTTCTCGACCCCTTCCTCAACTCCATTTTTATTATTTTCCCGCATCCATCCTCCGTCGCTGTTGACTGAAGATCGTCATCGTGTAACCCACTTTTGACCCACTACCACCGGCCTCCAATACTATGACGAAGTGAGAAAAACAAGCTGACATGCGTCACGTACTTGAACCGAATGACACCGGCACAAATGACTGCAGAGCCACGCAGGAACTGCGGCCCTAGCGGCGTTGTCGGATTGGCTGGGTGGGATTAGATATACGCGTGCCAAGAGACATTACGCCTTATCATACCCCCTAACAATGCGCGCGATAACTCAGCCGACGACGGGCGTCCCGGTCCGGGCCCGGGTCCACGCAAATGGGACGCCATTTTGTCGCTAAACCGTTGAGGGGATCGATACCCATTGGGGCCACCCATCCGGATGCCAGACCCGCGCAAATCCGCTTGACTCACGACGGGACTCACTCTCGACGCTCTCCGTGGCAATCTTGATAACATTGGCATTGAGTCAAAATGGATCTCGACTTGATCTTGTTAAGATTGCGAGACTGGCAGGTTTAAATTCTGATTAGGTTTGACAAATAATTTGTAGGTTTCAAGTAAATCGCTGAGGTTGCAGTTGATGATAAACTTTTAAATAAAGGTGGTTTGGGATCTAGAATTAGAACGCTGAGAGAAATGTTGGTATCTCTGATAACTAAATTAACTTTGCTGTGACCAGGGTAGTTATTGTAGATACTGTTTATAGTCAGACTCGGACTAATGAAATTTCTTTGTCACGGTTTCATGTCGACGCCGAGCCATTTTCTTTGCTTACTTTAAATCCATACTGTAGTTACTGTAGCAAAAAAATGGAGTCTTGCTTTATTTAATCTTGCTTTCATACCGAAAGTAAACATAGAATGTGCCTGTTTTAGATGTTGCTTGCTGTATTTGTTAAATTGTATTAATTATAGCGCACAATATTTTCTGCACATTTATCAATATTTACTAATCTATAAATATAAGATTATGCAGCCCAGACGTTAAACAGGTCTATAGCTACCGCACCTATGGTAACTTATTACCATATATGTTTACTATAAATACAAGCCTCGTTACGAAACCAGTTTTTTGTAACTACAGTAAAGCCATCGGGTTTGTTTTGCCAACATTACTTCAAGTTAGACAGAGTTCTAACAACGTAGTTGTGCAACCTACACATCTCTCTCAGTTTGTAAACAATGTATTATAACAATATAATGATTTATAATTGAATGTTAATTTTAGAACCAAGGTGAGTGTATTCCCAAACCGAATATGTAACTGAAACAAATATGCTTTAACCTGGAACTTCCAAAACGTAGAGCTAACGTATAAACTAAACTTTTCTATGCCAGTCTGCACATCGTACAAGTTCATTTTGACTCAAAAACGGTGTTTCAAGAGTATCTTTATAACTGTTGTTTGCCCCCTAGGTTGCCTTAAAAGTGCTTTACATCCAATCGTCCAGTGATTATCGAAAGTTTGCGAATCAACGTAACCGCGGAACCTTGTGCTGAAGTTCAGTGGCCTATCGATCCGGCGGCAGCGGCAAGAAGCAGCGGTGCGGAGTGCCGGGCAAATTTGAATATCGTTAAAGGATCGTGCATTAACGGACCGCACCGATGTGTCGCGACGTCGCAAGTGGTGGTTGTTGCTTGAGTGTGATTCGGCGTTTCGAATGAAGTGGTTTTTAGGATGATGGTCGAGCGTGTCGAGGGCCATCTCTTCATGTACCGACGTCCCGTCTACAGGGTCTTCCAGTACCTTGAAACCACCGAGTAAGTGCGCACACGAGGACCCATTTTAGCTGCTTAACCGTTCGCCTCATTCACCCGCCAGAGGGCGCCTATTAAAGTAATCGCCACCGATGATCGCGAGTCGCGCCTCGCAGGTGGCGATTGCTCTTTTTGGTTATGTTAATTCGATTGTCCGATGGAGAATATTTTGGGTTTGTTATAGAGGGAGGTGGGGGGGGGGGGTTAAGTGTGAATCGAGGCGGAAAGTTTTTTAAATAAGTGGTTGAATGATGCATCACATGCGATAACGTACAAAGGCGTCTGGCCATATGGTGGTTTGAGGTCGGGTAAAATTTTATGAAAGATCTGAATGTATTGTACGTAATTACGGTTTGTAAAAATAGAATATTTTATTTATCCTATCTTGTCCCCCAAAATTTAAGCGAACGCGCTTGTACGGATTCGCTCTTCCGAATTAAAACACGCACAGTTACACCGAAACAATCAAGATGCACCTCGGCTTTTGTCTCGCGTTTTCATCGCCCTTTTGACGAAACAAGCGAAACAAGTGGCACCGCAAGTTGCACCGCGAAACAATGACTATTTATAAACGCGAATAAAAGCCCGGCACTAAAATCGACATTCTTTCGCACGCGGATGTTATAAAAGTACCGTAACACAGTTTTACGGTCTCATTAAAGTATCGCAATTACAATTCTAATTCGCCGACGTCGCGATTTTTGCACCGCGTGGCGTCGTGCAAAGTGGCTGCACGTCAGTCGGCTTTCTACTCGACGCGGAACAGTCTTGAAATATTTACTTGCGGCATGCAGATTCTTCTAAACTCATGATTTGGTTTAAACAAAATTATTTTAATAAAGTATTTTTAATCAAAAATACTTTATTTAAAGTATTTTTAATCAAAAATACTTTATTTGAATAAAAATTAATTTAAATAATTAAATTAATTTATTTATATAAAATCATTTAATTGTTGTAAATAAATTCTTGATTGAAAACCTTAATTTTAACTAAAATAAATAGTTCGTTTAGCACAGCTAAACTTGTAGTTACATCAAATGAAAGAATCTTCTTATAGACAATAACTATCTGAGTCAAATCTATTTATTGCGGTAAATAAATGTTTTTTCTGGGCCTAATACTGTGTCGAACAGAACATTTTTATGAGGGTACAATTCTAATTCACGGCTTCATGAAAAAGTGGACGCACGTCCGTAGGCTTTCCACTCAACGCGTGAAAGTCGCGCTTTTCGCAGTCTTCACGGTACCGTGAAATTCCGCGCCACCGAAAGTCAGCTCGCGCAGGTGCCGGCGAATCCAATTTACATTCCAATAGGTCGCTCCGTCGAGCCGTTGACGCACGTGCGGGCAATCGGGATGCGCGTTTTTAAACAATTAACGGAGTCGTTTGCGACGTTCACCGGCCGGTCGCGCGGAATGCTGAAAAATTGGCCGAGATCGCCGCTTGAGAGATGAGTCGCGCGGCCGTAATAAATGGGCCGCGGGGGTAATAAAGGGCGCCGTAAAGCCAACGGGTTTGCGTTTATTAATTTCGGGTTATCAATTGTGCCATTTTTGAAACACACCAGAAAAGAATGTAAAATTACATGATGATTTTTGGAATTCGCTTGGAATACACTTGGAAATTAATATTACGTTGAGTATAGTGTAATGTTACGATTCGAGTGGCAAATCTTCAGATTTAAATGCGAGATAGCATTAATGAAAAATGGTTACGTAATTTTACGTAACGAATGTAAATTAATTAATAACACTGATGTTGCTCTCAATGTATGGCTTTATAGTATTAAATATATATGTTTTATTAAACGAGATATATAAATATAAATTTTAAGTTAAAGTACATTATTCATTTGATTTCATTTGATGCACATTACAATTGAGTTGCGCACGATAAGCATGATAAAAATGTGTTTTAGCTATTTATATATTGGGTATTATATTTTGTGATGCACTTGTTTGTAAATATGCTGGAGTTTTCGAGAAAACCCATAAAAAGGGGCCATGGAAATGTAATGGATTCCAGTTCGTCTGGAATTTACGGGTATCAATCTCTACATCTACAAGCTGAAAGGTGGTCATTAGAAGAGAAGATACGTTTGCAGCAAACGTAAAAGAATAAATTGTTCTTTTACGTTTGCTGAATAAATTATTTATTCCTAGTGTGGGTTTACTATTCAGAAATGTTATCAATATATCGATCACATTCATAATGGTAATCTGTATATGATGGATGCGATTTAAAGGGAAAACTCACTCAGTGTCGTGCTTTTTACACATCAAAGATTGACAGGGGACTTTTATTATTTTCATTTTTAGCTCCACAACTACACATGCTACTTTCTTCATTTTAACTTTTTTTAATTTAAAGATATTCTAATAAATTAAAACATATATTCTAATATATTCTAATATTCTAAAAACTTAGTTCAATCGTTTTTGCAAATTCGAACGAATAAAAAATAATTTATAAAATTATTTTATAAAAATAATTATTATTGATCTTACATTTTTTTAATGATTGGAAAATAGTTTTTAAAATTACCTCCGGCAATAATTTATAATCAAAATTTACTGTTCTGGGTTTATCCTAGAAATCAATTCAACTGTACATATTATTACATGAGATATGTTCGTTTAATGAAGCAACTGAAAAGAAAAACGAAACCAACTGGAGCATTAGGATGTGTCACTTCGGTGATGAATGAAAGAGCAATAAAAAGCAAAGACACCAATACAATGCTGCATAGTTTCCATTGTCTGTCTTTAAACAATTCAATTCAATAATGATTTTAAAATCTAAACTAAGCTCAAGATTCAGTTTCAGTACAATTTAAAATTCGTCCTTAAAACTGATCTCTTTGAAACATGAAAAAGCTCTAATAACTGCCTCGCAATAATTACAACAAACGTTCAAAATTGAATCAAACCTCTAATCGCTTAAATCCTTAAATCCCCTGTTTCGCTTAAATCCCCTTCCACCTTAAATCTCCATCAAACCTAGACGTGAGTTGCTCTAATTGGAAGTCGTAAAGCAAAATTAATATTCATTGGGAAATGCGATTCAATTGCAAATCACGTGAATGCCAGGGGTAATAGTAAACGGTTGAATCGTAATTACATGTGCTCGAATAAGCGGCGCACATATGATCGTCGGGAAAGAAATGCGCGGACGTTGTCGCCGTGGAACGTAATATTTACCGTGGCTGGGCCATAAAACAGCACCGGCTCCCAATTACAGCAGCCGCATATTTAGCTGAATGCCGACTGCAATATGTGATTCTGGTAAACAATTTCAATCGCTGGTACAATTATAATCGGTCGAACTGTTGTTACTGTAACTGTCACGGTAATGCGTATATTTTTTCACCATATGAATGATGTATTGCGTGTGCGCCATGTATGGTCACATAAAACGAATCTAATCGGAGCTGAAAGCGCGAGTCTTTTGTCTTTCTTTTAATTAGAGTTAAGTGATAAGATCAGAAAGGAAGCTGGAAAGACATTGTTCCATTATCGGAATTATTTATTGTTCTACATAATTACGTTCTTTGTTGTGACAGTGCAAAAAGTGTTCACCGTTAAATATCCGTTAGCCAATTGCACAGACAACGGTAATCGCGCAAGAATTTATTTATTGAAAGGACTGCTGTCTTTTTGCTGTTGTTTATGCGACGATAAAAGTAATTTCGCAGATTCGATTAAACGGGGTTTGTGCTTGGGAAAATTCTTGTTTTTGTGGTAGATGTAATCGTGGAAATTTTTTATTGTTAGGCTTTTTTGTAAAAATGTCGGTGTGCTAGTGATATATAAGTTCTACTTTACTGATAGCGTTACATTTGCAATTGTTACATTTGCAGTATATATTTTATTCCTTAACTGTTCCATAATAAACATACTTGAAAGTTCTTTTGTAGTAATAGTCTTTTACTCAACAAAAGAATATTATTTCAATTCAAAATAAATTATTGAAAACTGAATTATTGAAATTATTGAAATATTCCTTTTTGGCGAAAAAGAATACTTTTTGACCGTGTACACTGTAAAAAAAAAGAAGTTGAATTTTAAATTGATTGGGGATTTGATAAATCAAATAGTATCGTCGTAATAAACCAGATTTAAAGTTTCATCGAATTCTCGTTATATCAACTTAATAAGAAAACTTCCTTAAATAATACAATTTAACATTTATTTTAAATTAATAAAAAGTATTAAAATTAGAAAAAAATAATAACAATAATAACTGACGTTACTAAGAATTAAAACTAATTTTCAATTCGTACCAAAAAATACGTCACTTAGGGATAGAAAATTGCCCTAAAAGACAATACCTTTTTCATTCTTCCAAATTTCCCGATTCCCTCACACCAATAACTTATTTTCGCAGTCGGATATCTATCTATCAAAGTCGTTTCGTGTATCTAGTCCGGGACACCCTCGATCTGTCTTTCCCGCCATTGTTTTCCAGTATTCGTAATGATGTGCCGATTCCCTATCCCGCGAATCGAGTCGTGCCAATGAGATATGCTCTCGGTGAAACGCGCCTCGCGTCGAAAGTGTTTGTCACGTTTAAGATGTTGCCTATTGCCAGAGGTCGCGATTCGAAACTCAGCGGATTTATCGTGCGCCCGAGTTTGCCGCAAAAAAGCGAAATGGCGCGCGTTGTTTTTCGCCCGCGACATAAATCTCGGAAATAAGTTAAAGGCCTTTTTTGCGACACGTATCGCACTTCGGTGCTTTCCAGTCGTGCCGTTCGATTGCCGCGAGTTTGTCAACGTCCAATCGGAATGTCCGACTGCGGCCGAAGGTGGCAAAAAATTCGAAAAAACGGGAAAAGACAACAATTTTCGCGCCCGCGAAATGTCGTTGTCATTGTACGCCGCGAGAATTGACCGATAGGTGGCGCTTTTTGCCGAAGCGGAATGCCGGCTGGAATGTCTCGGGAAAACTTTCGATTCAAAATCCGTTCCGGCACGTTTCAGCGTGATTTGCGCCAATTTCAAGTGTTATTTCTTCGATAACACGGTTCCACTGACAATGGGAAATTAGATTTCACCGTGGATTTGTTTAAGAGGATAGCGCGCCAATAAAACGGCGGAAGGACAAAATCGCTGCGGGAGAAAATGCGCAGATCGGAGATACAAGTGCGATCGGGGAAATTGTGGGAAATGCGCGCGCAAAAAGTAATTTGTTGAGGTTAATTAGCGGGGCCATTGTAATTCGTTGTATCTGATTTGGAGTAATTTGGGACCTAATTAGGTGCACGACGTCGCCGATCGAACCAATTACTTTACAGCTCCAAACTGTTTTCGTCTTTTTTTCGAAGAGTTCCACTTTTTACGAAGAGTGCCAATGACTATGGAACTTTCAGAATGGGGATACGATAAAATTGGGTAAGAATGTTGTCCGCGAGATGTAAGGTGAGAAACGCTCGATGGAGAATGAATAAAACATTGCGGCGCCGTAAATCAGGCCCGGCTTGATAATGTGCGATAAATATTGCGAAAAAGCGTCAAAAGTGCTATTCCACGAGGCAATTCTCAACGTGCATAAAAAGCGTCACCTGAAACGAAATATGCAAACAATATTAATCATCGATTTCGCGAACCGTTACTTTGTAAAAGGATACCGATTCTCTCGTGCAATAATTATAATGACGGCTGGACGTTGAGATATTGTAACGCATTAGCCAAGCCAATAAATAAACAACGCCGGACAAAAAAGCAAAACAAAAACACGACCTACGTTCGCCCTTTTCGGTGCCTTTTGTTTACAACACTGTTTACCAACCAATGTCATAACCTTTTTTACCTTTTTCCACTCTAACGCAACTTTCCATTCTTTTGTATTTACGCATAATTAACTGTGGATCGATCATCCAGGAGACTTTCCGACCGAACGGTTCGTCGAAGTTTGCATAACCTCGCACATAACGCGGTAACTTGTTTTGACTTGTTATGGTTGCGCCTAATAAAGCAGCTCGAGATTCGGAAATGACTTGTTTTACGGTTCGCATTTGCGCCGACGGAGAGTGCGGCGTTTTGTAATCTCGAGTTTCGTATTGCGATGAATCACGCAGGCTTCGGAACGCGGGATTGACCTCGTTCGGCAAATTTAAGTGGAACCCTCCGTGATCCGTGGGTCCCGCGTAAATTGAATTACAGGGGAGAAAAAGTCCGTTCGGCGATTTCAGCTTCGAAGAAAATCGCTTTCGCCGAGGAAATGAAATAATTTACTTGTTCGCACGCAGACAGATCAATAGGAAGCCTACATCCACTTTTTATCTTGTTCGAATCAGGATGAAATGCAGAGTGAAGTTTACCGGCGAATCAAGTGTGCCGAGATTTTCCGGAAAAGAAAATATTTTCATTTATGCCTAAATGATTTAGGAAAGTTATTGTATTCAGTGAAAGATCGGTAAAGATCGGTACATCAATACAGGAATAACTGGATTTTCAAATTGCATTATTTCATTAATAATACCGTTAAAAAATCTGAAAATTCAGTCAGTATTTTCTTTATTTAAACTGTTTTGGTAAATTTCATCGAATTCTTTGCATTTTCGTTTTGGCGAGTGAATATCCTTAAAAATCAAGTTTCCAACGACAAAATCTCTCGTACTAACCAGATTCCTAACTAATAGGTACACTTACCTCATTACCTTCAGCGAATATTTTCAACTCGTCAAGTGTGACAAAAAATGAATAGCCGAGGTAAACCGTAAAAAGGGGAAAACGCCGTCGAAGAATCAGGGGCCCAACATTTGACCCGATCGTCATAATAGACGGGTAATAACTCGTTAAAAATGGTAATTTGCGTGGGCCTTTTTTGCGACAAGTGTTCCCTGTAATTACCGCCGTTTGCGGACGAAAAAGTCGCGCGATGCGCGTATTCACATGCCCTTGACTTTCGGTATCCGGCATTCCGCTCCCCCGGAAACCCGGCTACCTTCTCGCGAATTTCTGCCGCTCCAATTTCCGATAGCTTTGTCACGTCGCGCATGTCGTTCGCCCTCGCCAAGACCCTTGAACCCCATTCAATTTTTCGCTCGAAATGATCCCATTTTGACATGAAATTGCGAGACTCCGAACGATTCTCGATTGATTCGCAAGAAATAAGTCGAGTATCGTTATATGGTTCGTGTATGACGAACCAGAAGTTGAGTTAGAAGTTTGGCGGAAGCGAAAGGTTTGACGCGACAGCTTCGAGCCCGTTAAGCAATGTCCCGCGGGAATGGTCCCCCGAAAATGGAGCGGCTCGATTAAATGCTCCAATTAATTTGGGGATTATGGTATTTTATGGTATCGGGGGATGGTTTTTGGCTGATGAAACGTCAGCGTTTGTTCAATTTGTTCGATTGGATGGAAGCGGAAGCTTGACGTGCATTTTTAAGGGACCGGCACTGTAGATTGATGAAGGGATTGTTAAGTGAAAAGGGGATTGGGTGAAATTGAAGTACGTCGGTGTAAACGTGGTGGTAAAACGTTTTTGTAATTTTGGAAAAAAGGGAGTGTGATGAAACTTCTACATTGAAGACATTTGTCCGGGAAGAGGGTAAATATATTTTATTTGAAGATGGAAAAGGATAAAATGAGAAATTAAACCTTTAAATGTATTATTTTAAGAGCCGCGTAATCGTTTATCGATTTTATCGTTTTAATTGTATAATGCTGTTTTACGGTAATTCAATTGCGGTTCGTAAAATGATCCAAATAAATCGTTCGTCAAAAACATTAGATACGTTTTAATTTCGATTCTCTAAATTTAAATAGAATTTGTATTATTCATGTTTCAATTATTGCCATGTCATGACGTGTGGGTCTCTGTCAACAACATTCAGTTAATATCATCATTCATCCAACATAAAGATGTGTAAACGATTTGTATACAGTTTACAAATTCGATGATGGTAGTTGGAGTTAATTTATAACAGAAATTAATACATAAAAGCAGTTACCAACCTAATCTAACCAAGACGCATAAATTATAATAGATAAATCAAGAACTCCCTTATATATTTCTCTATCAAAATGACTATTGTAAGGACCAACATTTCTATTTTCTCGTAAGAAAATGTGGAGATGCGTCATTTAACATCCATCGGCACATTTCGCGTATTTAAAACATTACTTTAGAAAATATGTTGAACTGTTGGGTAAATTTTTGTTTTAAAACTCTTCCCTGTAGTAATGATAAGTCTTAAAAAGTCTGAAAAAGTCTGAAAGGCCCCAATATTGACACCTTTTCGGACCTACTCAGACTTCTCAGATATGTGCTGACCCGTGATAAGTAAAGCCTGAAAATGTCTGAAAACGTCTGACCCGCAGTATTCGGACGGCAAACTTTTCGGGACTTCTTCGGAAACACTTTTCAGACTTTTTCACAGAATTTCAGTCTTAAACTACGAGTCCGTAATTCTCTGGAAAACTCTCCGAAAAAGTCTGATATTCTCTGAAAAGTCTGATATTCTCTGAAAACGTATGAAATTCTCAGATAAAGTCTGACACTCCTATTAAAAACCCTTCATAACTGGGACTCGAACCCTCGACCTATGACGCAGAAGTCTGGAAGTATAACCACTCGGCAAAAATCGTAATACTTACAAGACTCGTTCATAAATTCTATTTAAATTCGTAATTTAAGTCTGCAATTCTCTGAGAAAATCTGAAAATGTCTCCGACTTTATATTGGTCTCAGACAGGTTCATTCTGTCAGAGCATGATGTTGTTTGTGATAACCAGAATTCATTCTTTCACATCATGAATCCTTCTATGATATATGAATCTTGTTATGACAACAAGATAAATTTCGATATTTTTCAGAGTGAAGTAAAATCACAATATTTTAATTGTTTTAAATTAATTTTAATGATGAATGTCGATTACTGCATACCAAAACATGGCAATGGTAGTCACCTTTCGCTAATTTTTCTCACAGTTGGCAACACCGACGTAACCTAGTCTTGTGTCCGTATGAATTAAATTAAGAAAATTTGGTGCGCTTTTAGCTGTGTCGAAAAATTAAGCGATGTTGCCAGATATCCTATTAGTAACCTCGAAGTCTCTCCTTTTTGTGAATTAAAATGATCAGTATGAATAATCGATACACATATCGTGGTTGTTGTGGGTAAATTACTTTATACTGTTTTCTTCATATTTATACTTTTTTTATATAAATCTCTACATTCTTTATCTATTTGTAGAAACATTTTTTGTATCTATTCGATGAAAATAATATCAACATTTAAACTGCGCTCCATAAGCGGCAATATCAAATTCCCGATTTTCTTTTGCATTTTGCAGACAAAAAAAAACACTCAGAAACTCCTACAACACGAAGACTAATTTCGCATATTTCCTCTGCATTCTTACGTTCATAAACAAACTTCCTTAATGTACATACAGTATTAACATACTGTTCTATTGGAACAGTGACAATCTCGAAACAGGTCGCGTCGAAGTTTCGTCTGGCTGTTGTCAAAAATACACCTAGATGATTTCAATTTGTGACCCGCAGGTCGCATGCCTCGCTTTCATTAGAGTGGCAATTTCGGCTGCCACAAATAAAGCCTCTCGCGGTCTGCGAGTCGTCTCTGAAGACCACGTGTCGCGAAACTAAAGTTACCGCATTATCCTCTATTTAAGTCACTCCGGCGAGACGGAGCGCTCGCGGCGCAGCACAAGATGACAATTATCAACTCGCGCGACAAACAGTTTTCGAGTCGTAGAACCAGCTCGAGAAGTGGCACCGCGTCTCAATTTAGCCGAATAAATCGAATGCGACAAAATAATTATGTCGTCGAATTATTCGCGCTCGTTTTTCTTTCCGGGAGAAATATCGTAGACTTGAAGCGAGAAAACAATGTGAATCTTGTCGCAACATGAATTCGCGTTAGATGTACATGATTCATGACGATATTTATGGCGACGCTTTTTTCGTGTAAAAGCAGCACGAATTTCATGTTGGCATAATATTTGCATTGTTTTCATGCTCTATATGGAATTTTCTCGGAGATCCTTTGTCATTTAATTTATAGTGTCACTTGTGTTAC
Organism: Ceratoteleas bidentatus; assembly: GCA_022817645.1. Lineage (NCBI taxonomy): Eukaryota > Metazoa > Arthropoda > Insecta > Hymenoptera > Scelionidae > Ceratoteleas > Ceratoteleas bidentatus. The sequence continues at coordinate 29,954 of JABFPB010000317.1, forward strand.
TGTAAAATGACATTGCTGGTGAGAAAGATAAAAAATTTTCAGAATAATTATTTTAGCTTTTTTAACGAATGACATTTAATGAGATATAATGAAAAATGTTTGATAAAATTGCTAGAACACAAATAAAATGGAATATTATTTGTATGAATTCATGTTTTACTCGAAATAAAATCTCTAAAAGTCACATTTTTCAGAAAACTTTTGTTAAAGTGTTGAAATTGGACGTTTGTTAAGAACTGTATTATAAAAGTTGTGGTCTCTCTGAAAAATGACTATTGGAATAAAAATATTACAATATGAAATAGTTTTTCTATTTGCATCGTTTGTCGTTTTCCATGCATGGCTGACATACATTTCAAAAAGTAATAAGTACAAAATAGTAATATTCGTTATAAACCCGAAGAGAACAATACATAATAACGTATAATAAACATAAGGAAGTAGAAATTATGGGCAGTAATTATATTATAAGTATGCAATTAAAAATATAAATTACATTCAATAAACTACACACTACATCGATTATACTAATACTACATTGATAGCTATATTCTGCTATCAATATATTTTGCCATAATTTTTATCCAATTTCTTTTTAAGACAAAATGTCTTACTAATTCCCTTGAAAACTGTTTTAACTAAATTCGAAAAGTCGTAGGTTCAGTTTCCGTTCGAGATTACTCTGTTCAAGGTTTTTCGTGGTTCCCTTGAACATTTTGGAAAATTCCTTAATGAGTTATGAATGACAACTCAGAAATGACAAAACTTCTCGAAAAAATTGTTTTACATTTGTTGACGTCGCATGTTTGCGACGCCTCCCTGCATACACTGACGCATGAAGAGGTCTGCGATTTAAGCCTTCGCGATGGTTTTGACCCTCAAAACCGTCTCAAGAAGACGTTCAGCATTTCGACTATTTCTATACAAAATATCTATACAAAAAATCTTCGAAAAAAATGGTTAGTGTCATTTTCTTTAAAAAAACATCTTCATTTGAGATGTTTTCCATGTCACTTCTTCAAAAACGTCTTAAAAAAGTCATCTGTTTTTGTAGTGTATACATTCCGATTGTATAGAGATGATATAAAACTATATAAATATTTTCATTCGTCCAACTAAAGTTTTGTTAATTTAACCAAATTCTTTTATTAAATTAATCGTTAATTAAAATATTAAATGAGATATTTTTGGTTAGGTTTAGATCGACGGTTATTATCATCGCAGATTTTCAAAAAAATCTTTCACAATATTTTTCACATGAGATCTCATTTAAATAATTTTAACACAGTGTACTATATACTCCATACACCTTAACCGTACAACATCCTTTTATCACCAGTCTTCTGCAGTACAGCAATTTCATACCGAAACTACAGTTAAGCATTCAAAGTACCAACCGCAAACTCCGACCAAGAATCGATACCAAGCACACTACAAATGCCCACTTTTTATCCACACATCGAACATGACGGCACCGTCCTCACCCGAGCGAAGACTCTCCGACGGTCATCCGCTGAAAACCGAACTGGTTCGCCTTGATGCGTGGGCCGCTCGTACCGGAAGCGGAAGTGGCGACGCGACTCTTCGGCGCGCAAAACGCAGCCGATCGAGATGAAAGCCGTTGCGCAATCGGCCGGTTATAACTGTGCCGCCGAAATGCCCATTTGCAGCATTGCTCGGCTCACGCGATTGTTCGCTCGATTCCGCAACGTCTCGATACACATCGGACAAGCCGCAACAACGAATTGGCTTCACGCGAATCCGTACTTTCTCGTACTTCCGACACTGACCCTTTGGCATTTCGCGTCAAACGGGATCGCGGCGACTTTCCTGGCGTTGTTTCCATTTTTGCGCGACTTTTTTCGTCCGCGAATCTTATTTATGTGCGCCGATGATATCGCCGCGAAAAAAGTGAAGGGAAACGCGAGAGATCGTGGCGCCGCGCCGATCACGCAGGTGCACCGGCCTTTTGCGCAGATTTAATCGGGATCATTAGCGATTCGATGCCGCACGAGATGACTCGCGCCAGAAATAACTCGGTTGTATTTTCTCTAGGGCTAAGAGTTTTCGCGATTTCCGCGATTGCCGAATCCGGACAAAGGCCGGTCGCAGTTTCGGATTAAGAGGTTTGCGGAGAAATTCGTCGCTGGTGACGTTTCGACGAGTTTCACCGTTTATTGGGGGTCGTGATTGGGTGATTTGGAGGGATCATAGGACGATGTTTTGTTAGGTCTGTTCGATGGGAATGTCGAAGAATATTCTTGTTGAAAAATGAAATTTGGGACAGAGGAAGTTGTTGGTGGTTGGAGAGAAAGGTTAAGTGTGAAGTTTGATAATGCAAAATGAGAAAAATATATGTTAATGATATAAAACATCTGTAGAAATAAGCGAATTTTCGGGCAAGATTAAGATAGATTAATACTAATTAATTGCCAGTATCTACAGGAATTTAATTATATAATATTTTTATACACCATCAAATATCAAATTGGAACACACACAAAAAAATTGCTGAAAAAGTTAAGAAATCTATTAATTTTAAAGTGATTCCTTATCTAGAGGAAATAAATGTCATGTAAGCAGAGGAAATTTGGTGTAGTTTGAGAAAAATGACGTAGAATAATTTATTAGCGTTCTGGATTCTATCAAAAAATGTGTAATTTCCCTTATTATTTTTCGAATCTTTCATTTTTTCCTCAAAATGATGGATAAATTGCTAATTTTTCACTTTTTGAGTTTACTTTTTAAAATTCATGCTGCTTGATTCTCCCAAATTTCAATTTTAATGAACAATGTCAAATACAATTTTATATAGAATTATCGTTTTTTAATTTATCGTAAAATTATGTTTAAAGTTTATCGATGGACGAGTAAATTTAAATATAATTTTGAATGTAATTTTGTTTCACACTTCCATTGAATGAAATGAAATATGCATAGATAATCTTCAATGATATTTATTATAGAAAAATCCTTATTTTTAATATTGTTAAAATTCTATATGCACAACTCTTTAGAAAAATTACCTTTCATAAAAATCAGAAACGTTACAAAATTACATACAATTTTTTTATATTTCACCACCCACAGCTGAGGACAAAAAAACTGAATTAATATATGAAACATAATATCACGTTTGACACTCGAACCGTGGAAAACGGTATTCCCATTTCGCGAAATTAAATTGTCACGTCTGTCTTGCCACAAAGTGGTGAAAAACGACGATTGATAAACGTCAACATCTCTCGGTTGATTATTTATGATATTTTCCGTCCAATGTCGTAAACGTAAATAATCACGCGGAAGATGACGGGACCCCGCGCGGGAGGGAGGCTTGGCCGACCGATAATTACATACAGACAGTGAACGATTAATCGCGGCTCTGAGTGAGTCACGTCTGCGTCTCAGAGCGGCGAGTAAAGAATAAATGCTCTCTCGTCTCGGCAGACGAGGGGGCAGAACGACGCTCGAGTGTCCGCCACGTTGTTTAACCTTACATTCAAATCTTGGCGCCACTTATGACGAGACAACTGCTGTTATAATAAAAGAAGGAAAAAAGAAGTGGAAGAGTGTTCATTAATCCGCGAAAAGTGAAAATGAAAAAAGTTAATGTGAGCAAATTAGAGCTATGAAAAAACATTCTTTTGTTATAAAGAATTTAATTTAAAACAAATTTAATCAGAAGAGATTTAAAACAAATTTAAGATATAAATCACAGTTTTCAGTTTGAGATTTCGCCAAAATTTTAAACTGAATTGTTCTCAGATGACCACAAATTATGGGAAGTTTGTGGAACATTGAATTCACGAGACGATGGTTCAAAACCCGGACTCTTTTTTAAAGAAAACGTTAACCTCCACTAGTTTACCATAACTTGAATAATTATAAATAGACCGCAGATTAATTATCCCGTTTTCCGAAAAAATTGTTTGACTTTACTTATACGGCAAGAGGAAGAGCCTTGTAAGTGATCGCTGAATATTCCTCTCGAAAAATGACCTGCCTTATTAGGCCGTCGTCAAGATTCATTACGGGGATTCAAATTATTCATTGAGCCAAGGTTAACATCCACTTCGCCAAACCGCTCGACGATACGCCGTATCATCTATCAAAAGCGATTATTATCGTTTAATTAAATCTGTTCGAATCGCGAGCGCAGCGAAACGGAGATTTTTCAATAATGAAATGTTCGGAAAATCGGGACTATCGGTGCGTGCAGTAGTGATGAAAAAAGGTCAGTGGAGTTCGGGGAATCCAATCGGTCAAAAGTCACGGCGTTTCGGCCAGCTGCGAAGAGTTAGTATTATCGGAATTGAAATGTCCGATTAAAATGCATTCGCGGAGAAAAAAGAGACTATTTTTATACCGCACTCCTGGCGGATGATAAATGCTTTGGCGATAAAATTTACGTTTGAAAAGTTTCGATCAGTACGTCTGAAATAAAAGTGACAAGTGTTCGAGAAAACTGTGTTTAAATAGGAGACCGTTTTCTCCGGAAAGTGTAGGTGGCGTTCCGGGATATTTAATATATCTACAATTTTTTATACGAAACTTATACGAATTATGTGTTTAGTCAATGTTTATCGATGTAAATAAAAAGTCAACGTCGAATATCACGAAGTTAATGCTAATACAAATTACACTATATAATTTCGCTTGTATTAATTACAAATAATACAAACCTTGAAGAACTAATTTAAATAATCTTTTCCGCCACAAGAAATTTATATAAACATTACAGGGAAAGCAAATATCAAATCACACAGTACATCAATTGTTATATTGAATTATACACCAATAAAATAACTTGTATGCAACAGTATCCTAAAAAATGTAGCATCATAAAATTGAATTCAGCCAATATATAAATTACACTCGATTATACGCAATCCTTATATGGTTTACATGCGATGCCGAGTAATTCACATATAAATTCAACATTATCTCCTTGTATATAATGTATGCATGGTTTATGCATGCGATATTCCAATACCGAAAAATAGCACTTAACACCCAAGTATCAAAATATTGGTTCTGACTCGTTTGGGAATTAATTCGGCGCAAAAATAGCAGACCTTTATCAGTCGGATCGGAAACCGACTCTGTTGTACATTACAGCGCTCAAGTGGGAAAAAGACGGGTAATTCTCGCGGCGAGAATAGCAGGTTGTGTCTGCCGTTGCTGATCAGTTTCTGTATGACTGCCGAAGCGTTCGCGCGGTTTGTCACACCTTCGTGCTTTCGTTCCCGGTAATCGTGAATTGTGAACGCGATCGTGCCGGAATCGGCCTTCCGACTTTTTCCCAATTCTTTCGACATGTCCAAGTGTGTTCCATATCGGTTCACTCGTGAAATACCGCGAACAAGTGCGATCCCGAATCGAAACCATTGTGTCGCCGAAAGTTGTATGAAAATGTACCGCGACTTCCGCGAAGTCGATTGAAATTATTGGAGACGTCGATTCGACAGACCGTCTCGAGTTGGATGGGACATTTTCCGCGGTATTGTGCGCGAACGTGTTCTCGGTTGGAAAACAAAAAAATCGGCGGGAATTCGCGGAGTGCAATTAAGTGAACCTGTTATTCGATAAATAAACAATCCGAGTAAATTATGCGCGATTATGCGAACGTGTTAATTAACGGTTTTCCCGTTAGCGCGAAGCATTTGACAAGAAAAGTCGCGACGAAAAAGTTGCCACGATCCTCCAGGTGTTCGTATATGTTGCAAGCATCGTACACCTACGTGTATGCGAATGCCTATTGCTAAACGATAAAACCGCGCGTATCCCCGACTCGTTTCGAACGTCGCGCATTTGCATACAATTTTATCAAAACGACCCTTTCGGCGGAAAATGTTCAAAGTTTTTTTTCAGTTTACGGAATTCTTCGGTACGGTTTAAAATTGGAGCGAAAACTGAATTCGGTTCATTGGATTTTTATAATAAAAAACAACTTCGCGAATAATACTTTTTATAACTTTTCAACTAAAATGGGATAAAGACAGTTATTTTATTATAAAAGTCACGCAATCGTGTTGTCGAAACTTTAAAAACTTGAAAGAAAGCCAAATGAACATTTTTCGGTGACCCCGACGTGATTTTGTTTCAGTTCCATCATTTTTACGACCAGAACTGTACAAAAATCAACTTCGCAGTTCTTCATTAGTATAAAAAGTATTAAAAACTGAAATTAACGGATCGGTGCGAATCTGAAAGACCCTGGCATGGTTCGTCTTCCTTTCGTTATTGTCGAGCGTCGAGTTTGGGGGTGAAAAATGCTCGAGTTGGTCGAGCGCAAGGCCATCGGGATTTCGTGGCCGGCGTGTCGACACCGCAATCGGTACGACGTGAAAAGTGGCAGGATGACGCCGTTCTTGCGGCGCAAGAAACACGCGGCGAACTGTCCCGAGTCGCCGAAACGGTGGTCCAAAGACCCGAAGGGTCTGTTGTGCTCGTTCGCGCAGCTCACCTGCAACGACACGAACGCCCCCCACACGGCAGGAACGTGGAAGTTTCAGCGTATCTCTAGGCCAAGGTACTACCGCTAATTGATAGGGTCAGGTTTCGACGGAGATATCGATGAATGGACAGACGATTTTTGTGAAGAAAGTTTGATTTTTGTGAAGAAAGTTTGATCCTAACTAGAAAATTGCTAAAGGAATGTGGGAACGATATTGTAAAATCTGTAACATTCATCAAGAATAAATAAGGCATGCATTTATAATATGATATCCTGAAATCCATTTGGGTATAGAAAATATATTGTCATCTTTACAATGTAATATTGCAGACCTTATTTCGTTTTAGGATATTAAATCGTAATGTTGTAACTATAATTCTGGAATAATTATGGACAATGATAATTTCAGTATCTTCAATCTGACTATCCATCGTCAGTTAAGTTTTTATTGATTCGACAATCTCGTTGATCGCCTTCCGATTATTTTAGAGCAATGACTTTTCATTAGTCGAATCGGTACATGACCAGTTCAATTTGTCCTCATATAATCTGGTATTTGATATAATGATATAATTACGCTGATAAATATGCTCATTAGCATACTAAACGGATTCTGGTCTGGCCACGTTTGGATAAGATTTCATACGGTTCGGCTAAGTTAAAGACACCTTTTTCCCGAGTTTTACGCGCGGGGAAAAGTCAACGTAATAAGTTCACTTATGCTCATTGGGTGGCGATTTCACTTTTAATGGTGGCAGTAACTTGCGTTGTAAACGCGATTTTTATTGGTTCGTAGATTAATGGAGGTAGAACATCTGTATACAGAGATTAGCAGAAATTGTGTAGGAGAAATACGCTTAATTTGTGTTACATTATCTTTAAAATGAATTTAAACATTATCGAGTATTAACCAGTTTTTTAGTAAAATAATTGATGGTGTTTTAATGTAATTAATGATGTTGTTTATTTACTATAATTTCACAGCGATTTTCTCCGGAATGTCTAGAACGTTCGCGACGATAAAAAATTAAAGATAATCAGCGAAATATTCGGAATTCCCAGTTTTGTGTTACACGAGATCGCTAAATTTGGAAACTGTTGTCGTGCGGTTTTATCCGCTGAAATTTACGTCGCTCCGGTTTAACTGATTAAAATTCGCATCGCAAATCAGTTTCTGATTTACCGAATTAAATAATAAAACACACCGAATCATTGATTTTCTGTAAAAACGGCACAACCCAGATTCAAGGAATTATTTACAATTAAATATCCAATCCTTGCAACGTTATCGATTATTCATGCACTTTATTCCATTGCTCTACTTATTCAGAAATTCATTTGTCGTAGTGCACTCTTATTCAGAAATAAATTATTGAATTATAAACTAAAATAAATCCTTATTTCCCCTAATACAGTTTATATTTCCTCTCCCATATTGCCACTATGGTTTTTATCCAAAACTTAAATTATTATGGCAATATCCTTCTATTATAACCTATTCTTATTTAAATCCTTATAGTAAATCCAAGTCTTATTTAGTTTATTAATTGTAATCTAAGTTTTTCTATGTGGATTAGAAATTAGTTATGCCTAGAGAATAAATAACTATGGAAAACTCCAATTTAATTCGAAGGATATTTTTGTTGCCAGTAAATTAATTACACCGTAAATATTTTTGCATATGATTAACGACTGAGAGCTTTATCTACATACACTAACCAGTGCAATTTTGTTCAATCTAATAAATTTTCCTAAATTGTTTCCTTCCGCCTGCGCTCGCACCAAATCTCAATATTCGAATTCATTAATTAAAGTTTGACAAACTTATGCAAAATATTGGCCGGAGAAAGTGTCGCTTAGTGAAAGGTAATCGGTGTGGGCGCGCAATGCAGGTGCGTGTGTCGCCGGGACTCGTTATCGTGGCGCATTGTACGGTATCGCGTTAACTTCGTGACAGGTCAGGGCTGCGAAGTCCGTTGCGGTTTCGCCCTTTCGTTTTTCCCGCTCGAAGATCCCCCGAGCGCGATCGACGCCAAGGATGGATTGCACCGATAACTTGACACGATAACGTCACAGGGCAGGCTTTCCCAGGAAACCGATATTCGAAGGACACTGCGAACCGATTTTTACTTCACTTGTGTGACAGTAATATCAAATTCGTTCGTCAGCTGAGACGTGGAAATGGTCCATTGATTATTTCGATGCAAGATTCTGGAAAATTTATCGTTATGTAACTTGTGTTGTATTTATAATTATAAAAATAAAAATGTAACAAAAAATTACTAAAAGAGAATTTATTAAAATGAATAAGCATTTATTATCACAAATAAAAAATGTATTGGCACAATTAAACATATAATTATTTCAAATGAAGACATTTATTGAAGAACAATTTTTTTATTAAGTTTTATTTTGGTTCTATTTTCGAGGTGTAAAAAGTGTCAAATATTTTACACCTCGTATTTCCTCTGTCGATAACGATTATTTGGAACTTAATTGACAAATGCAATCTCGGGAATGCCAGGGTTTCTCTGCGAAGGACGTTTCGCTACATTTCGCATTATTGTTCTCATAGAAGGATAACGCTCGTGACGTAACGATGATCTAATAAGAGGTGTCACTTCAAAAGAGTTCCGCTGAACTGCGCCGCTATTAAGTTAATGGTACCTGGTTATTTGCGAACAAGAGAAACGATTCATGCGTGCACATCCAGGGCAAAAATAGATCGCGCCTCGTTTTACATCATTATCGTTTTTGTCCCGAAAATACGCGCAAAGTGGAATTCATTATCCGGCACGAGTCCCCGAGAATCCGGAATCCCGGTTTCACGTCTTTTTTGCGCTGAAAAATGGACGCGCGTGCACTTATGTAAAGCGCTCACCGCGACTCGAGATCAGACGATTTATGCTCGAAGTTCAACTGCCTATTGATTAACCAGAGGTCATACTTCTAAATGATTCGTTCCTGACTTACGATTATGATCATACGAGTCGAAAGCAGATGAAAAGGGCAAGCTGCTTAACGTTCGAACGTCGAAACCGGAATTGCGCAACATTTGCGGGGCGTTTTTAACGAGACGCGAACTTTCGAATAGGTTAGACTTGTGCAGATGCGAAGAAAAACGTGTAAAAGTGTTAATTTATTGAGAATGATTGGCAGAACCAATTGTGTTTCGAAGGACATTTTCGTTTGAATTCGAAGTAGACAACTTACGACTTCTTCTCAGGAATATCGACTTTTTTTAATCTAACAATGAAGAAAAAACTTCACTTGCTTAATGTCTTAGTTTAAAAGGTTTAACCGTTTCAAAAAAAAAAAAAATTAATTAATATTTGTTTCCAAATTCGAGAGTTGAGAAAGAACGCCTTTCGACCACTCTTTCAGTGTCGCAACTGCCCATTTTTTCGTTCGTTGCAAATTTATTTATCGCACGCAAGCGCAAAATAAATTACACGAGGCGTCACATTTACCGCAGCCACTATTAGTAATTTATACCCGGCATTACTTATGCTAATGATCGAAAATATTCGGCGCGTCAAGTATATTGTTTAACTTACGCGATTACAATCAACGTCGGACTGAAAATGAACCGTAATTTACTTTTACTTTATTCCGCAAGGGACATTCTGTTTCAATTTGCATCGGCAGCGATTTTAACTTTCCTACCCTAATATTTCTCAATTGTTTATCGACCGTTTCGATAATGCAACGAAACGACAGTCGTGTCCCTCGAACCTGTACATGACCTTGTAATATATGTGTAACGGCCATAACCATATAATACATGCACATTATGCTTTATGTTCTATCGCGGACGGTTTTAATTGGTGGCTCTTGCGGTTGATTCCGCGCGGCTTCTTTACTGGCACAATTCATGTAGCATACGCGGTAAACACCTGTAAGTGCAGTTGCAAGTAAAAGGTGGCCGAGAGGTACCCACTTTTCTGCGCGGCACATGTCGCGTTACGTCGAAACAAATGTCGGCTAAAACGACGGAATATCAACTATTACACTTTCTGCCTGTAAGGACAGATGCACGAAGTATCATTGAACGATTCCTGCACGAATTGCCCACGATGAAACGTACGATAAATGACCCACTGAAACAAGTCGAATTATTCCTGAACCAGTGGAATAAACGAACGATGCAATTTGTTTTCCCCAGCAGTGCGTATTTATTCACGCAGAAAAATTGTGAAAAGGTGGATGCTATTTTTCGAACTGGAAACGGATTGGACAAACACGCAAAGGGGGTGAAAATCGTGGAAAATGAGTATTTTATTATTTCCAAATGGGATCAAAGGACACATTTTAAACATTTTTTAGTGTAGATTTAAAGATGTATCTTTGCCAGAAACGACACCAAAAATGTCTTAAAATGAGATGATTTCACGAAAGACGCAAAGTGTGTAAACGTTTTGAAATAACACACTTGATTTTCCCCCTGTGGAATTATTTGTACAAGAAAGTTACCAGAATCCTACTGATACATTTCGTGACATAAAACAAACATTTAGTTAGACCGCCCAAAAAACTCGAACCACATATCTAATTGCTGCCCCAACTTCTAACCTCATTTCTACCACTTTTACTTACCATTAAAAATTTCTCTTTACCTCTTCCTCATCCTTTCCCCGCGATTTGATAAATAGCTCGTAATTGATCAAACGCCCTCTGTAATTTGCGACGGATTAAAGTAACGTAATTCGTGTCAAGTTACATGAAAAGTTATCGGCGACGTGTAATGAGGTAAACTGCGCATACATCAGCGAACGCTTTGACAACTCTCGGCGACTCATTAGACGATCACCTCGGCTGAATTATTTATGCCTTTATCAGCCGTCTCGTATCGAGCGCGGCCGTAAAAATGCATCCGCCTGCGAAGCGCCGCGCATTCCGATTCATTTTCGCACGCGACTTTTCCGGCCACGCGATCTCCATCAATCGCTCGGATTGAATCGGAATTGGGCATAAGTGAGTTAATTGACTTTCGATCGTCCCGCGAAACAATGAAACGTCTCGAGTCGGGATCGGCTGATTATGCGCGCTTTATCAGATATTCAAATGGCTGCGCCGTTTGAAACGGAAAGGTCGTCGATCCCGGCCGAATCCCGTACGGCACCAAAGTATAAATAATTAATACACGCGAACGAGCGCGTTAATAATTATGCGGCTACCGGAGTCGGTTGCATTGCGGCCAGAGGTATGTGTATATCTATACATATGGCCGATCGGCTTGAGCGTGTTAGGATCCTGGTGTAGGCATTGTGCTTAATTCACTAAGTTCGACAGGCGCGCGCCGCTTAATTACAGACGCGAGGCATAATTGACGTGAGATATAAACATAACTGTATGGTAATTTCGGTGATCGCGAAAGGAGAGAGTGGGGGATTAATGGGGGTTTCTCATTGGAAGCACAGTGGAAAAAATTATGTTTAAACAACGTTAGGTTATGTAGAGAGAAACTTAAAAATTAATTGAGAAACGAAAATTAATTGACTTTGCTCAAAATTCTAAACACTTGTATGTATATAAACATCAGTACATTAAAAACGTCTAATCTAATCTAATCTAATATAATCTAATCTAATTGAACGTTGGGGTTCTTCATCGGACAATCCGAACATTGGGTTTCTTCATGAGACAATCTGAACATTGGAATTTTTATTTGGCATCGACGATATCCGGACTAAAAAGAGTCTGATTGTAGTCTAGATATAATCTGGAAACAGTCTAGATCTAGTAGTTGTTTATGTGGCCAGATATAATCGAGATGGATTTTTCCACCAGGGGATATTTGACTTAAGAATATGTCAATTTCTACATTTAGAATAAATTGGCATTTCTCAATGACGTTTTAAATTATCATATAAAACTATTGCCTACTCACGTTTTATCTTTCACATTTCCTCAGAACTTACAGATAGACGTACTTTCCATTTTTTTTTTTCAGTGTAAAAACTAACTATAGAGGTAATGTTATATAAAGACATTGGATTAAAATAAATTGAGACACAATTTCGGATTATTCGGAGTAGCGCTAATTGGAGGTGACAAGTTCTTTAGTAGTATACAGATTGTGGAGTTGGAAATTAAAAAGATAGAAAGTTTAAGTAAAAAATGTATTATTTCATTTTTATCGCACTAACATTGAAAACACATTCGCTAATCAATAAAACATTTAAAATTTCGCCAATTTCATACTGATACGTGAAAAGTAGTTTCTTGCACGCTACAATAAGAGACAAAAATCATTCACAAAGAATAGTAACGCTGTAATACAAAAGATTGAGTATTGTACAATGGATAACAGCAGAGACGCACAATAGGAAAGATTAATGTAGATAAAGTTTAGATTATTTAATTACAAAGTGTATTTTATATTAATGTTATGCGGACAAAAAGCGTGTTAGTGAAGAAACAGGTGAATGCATTTTATTAAAGAGCATCTATGAAATCTATAAAAAACACATATATGAAATGTTGTGTATCGTTGAAAAGAAAGCTTAATTAAAAAGTATCGATGCACATGATGAGTCACGCGCCGCGCAATTTTAATTACAATTTCTTTATGACATGTCATTCTGATTTTTACTAATTTGATTGATATATTATACACAGTGAAAAGTTTCGATCAATTTGGTCAGGTAATCCATTAGCAATGCTTTTCACATTATCTCTCATTAAAAAATAATGCATAACAAAATACACGCAGAAAAATATTCTGGTAAATTTTACTCAACTGTTAAGTACTGGATAAACTAATCAAATAAAATGGTAGAAGTTGCTCAATTTATAGTTATTTTTACCCAACTAGCGGGTATATGTAGTAGCTGATGACAAATT
>JABFPB010000318.1:0-43263 GCA_022817645.1 Ceratoteleas bidentatus
TAAAATCGACATTTCACATTTTTCCAACTCGAATATCAAAAAAACGGCTTCGCCCACCTATAGTTAACACATCAAAGAGTCCGATTCTGAAAAAAAAAACGATTTTTTCGACCAAAAGTAAACGATTGCCCCCTTAATACAATTAACCAATATTTTTCAGTGAGAAACATTAGAATTTATTTTGAGGTTAGGTATTGAAAGATAGGTTGCGAATGATTGAACCGCGCACATTGTGTACATGAAGCAGACATATAGACGTTTTAATTTGATAACGTCGACGTCTGTTTGGCGAAGTTGAAGTTTCCTTTGAGACGGTGAGACGGGCGATTCCGGGAAGAGGGGGAAAAGTTGTTTCGTTCGGGCGCAGACTATTTTCTCAGACACAATGAGCCGGCAGATGGGGCTCCGGGATGGGCCAGCAGCGAGTTCCACGAAGAGCAACTTTGTAACTTTTGTAAACACGTTAACCTGTCGATTATCGGTTACGGGACGCGGAACACAACGGCTGTCGAAATGCATCGACGGCGCTTTCAGATGATAATCCTTTCACTTTCGTCGGCGGAGGGGAAGGGTCGAGGGTCGGCGATTGGAGATGCGGGTTTCGTAGCTTTTGTATGACTTTTCGAGAGGTCGCGATACGAATGTAATTTTAAACTTGTAATGAAACAGTGGGATTAGTTTAGTTTTGTGATCACGTCAGATGAAAGCAAAGTTGGAACGATGATTGCAAAATCAATGATACATTTTTCAATTCTTTTTTTGACATTTCATGATTTTTAGTGTATAAATGAAATCTAATAAAAAGAAAATCTGGCAACAGTAAGGCGTAGTATGGCAACGGTAAGGCATAGTATGGCAACAATATGGCGTAGTATGGCAACAGTATGGCGATAGAATGGCAACAATATGGCGTAGTATGGCAATAGTATGGCAGCAGTATGGCGTAGTATGGCAATAATATGGAAACAGTCTGGCTCATGATCGCGAGCCAGCCTGCTGCCATTCCGTTGCCATACTCAACAGTATGGCAACGGGACGGCAACCCGTCCCGTTGCCATATTATTGCCATACTATTTCTTTGCCTGACTGGTAGTCTGGCAAAGAAATAGCAACAGGATGGCAATAGGATGGCACCAGTATGGCTCGCGATCATGTGCGATCATGTGCTAGACTTGTACTTTTCTACGCGGGAAGTGAAAAATTTCCGGGTTAAATTAAGATTCTCCAAAGTCGTTGGGGAAGCGCAAAATTAGGATCGCGGTCTATCTCGGTAGGTAGCACCTTGTTTTATTGATAATAAACATGAGTGAATCATTTAAAAGTTGGATGAGAATTGCGTACGATTAATGAGCAAAGTTCGCGCCCTCACTGGAATCGTTTTAGTGCGCACGATGTAATGACACCGCCTTCATCATAAAACCTTAAGTGCACAGCTCGAAAGGGGTGACGTTGGGCAGCGGTTGACACTGGCTACATTAAGTCCGCTTTCATTATTCTTATCAAGTTTCTGATGTGCGTTTAAGTTTTAAACCTATCCAAATTGATTTTCACAATGCTCCCCTCCACTTCCATTATAATTCCCACAATTTCTTTCGCACAGTTAACAAACCATCATATTCTCCTAAACGCTTTAAGTTCCAATATATTGACCATATATTCACTCAAATGCTTAGTCTTTAGAAACCGATTTCCAAAATGCCCGCTCCCCTGTTCCTTAAAAAGGCAAACAAATTTCAAATTTCACTAACATATTTTTCTGAATAGCTTAACAGTTTCAATATTTCAACCTTTAGTTTGTTACGAAGAAAAACTGTTGCGAAATATCACAGCACAAGAACGATTAAACTGTAGGTCGCGGTGACCCGGGCCAATTTCGCCCAGAATTCTAACGTCAGCGGCACCGCGGCACACGCGTCGCATAATTAATGAGTCCGTTTGCGGACTTTCGTATAATTATTTACAAGCGGCGGCACAATGCGGATTAGATAAACGGCCGCACACGAGTGCAACGTCTGTCGTGAGTGCGGCGACTCGTAAAACATCGGGTCATAACGAGATCGCGAGTCAACGGGCACAAACGGCCGGCCGTCGAACAATGCGCCGCGGGTTTTATGGTACCACGGCGCGGGGACAGAGATGTTACTCACTGCGACGATAAACGTTACCGTTATTAATAATTGATACGACGCCGCTGCTTATCGCACATGCAGATTGGTTTCGTATAGCTCGCAGCTGCTACAAGTCGGCCATTAACGTTATTTGTTTGCCGTCGTATAAATAACTGCCACGATTCGCGAGTCAATCCACGAGCATTTTTCACTAATCGAAGTGGGAAGGGGATATCATTTGCGAATCGTGTTTTCACGAGGCAAAATGTGTTTGTTGTAACATTTCGATTAGGAGGTCAGACTGAATGGATTATTTTCAATTCTGGTAGCGAGAGGGGGTCGCTAGTAAAAATTGTAATGTGGTACACCACATCAGACATGTGGCGTGCCACATTTATCAGGAATGGAAGTAGCAAAAATGATCAGAGGATTCATGCTAAGAACGATATAAGGTCTCTATAAGGTGTTCTAACGAGGTATTTAGTCGATTGTAACGCTTAGTGTGATCCTGACGTGGCATGCCATATCAGGACCTCATCACGAACAGGTAATTTTGGTGTTGTTATGATATGGCAAACTACTCATGGCCTTATCAGGTTTTGGTCAGGAAACCACATGTTCTGATAAGATCATGTGACCTTTAAATTTTTAAATTTATTAGGGCCTTATCAAGTTATGACAAGGCAAGAGGACCTGAGCAAGTATTATGGCATCTTCATGGTGCCCTCATTTCAGCATCATCGCATATTTTACTAGGGATGGCGAGGAAGAAGTTTCAGAAACATTTCGTGGCGCCATCTACAGGTCGGTAACATTAACATTTTGAAATCTGGAAGAACACGAATTTAGAACAATCGCATCGACTGCGTCGTAATAAAAGAAGAGTAATAAAAGAAAATCAGACACGATGTTTCTCGAACCAAAACAATCTCGCCTAAAAAGCGCAACAGCGATAAACGCGCCGCCGCCGGAAAAACCGTCGATCCAGATTATAAAAGCGAAATAAACCGGTCCTAAAGTTTAGCGCGGAATTGTCCTGTTTCGCGTCGCAGTAAAGTAGTAACGGCGATGTAAAGTCATAAGGTTATTTACATCCGAGTGCCCCGCGAGATTTTCATCCATATAGATAAAGACATTAACCAACGGCGCTTAAAGTAAAACCCTCCGCGTCGCATCCACCGAAGATAAATTTCGTCGGCGTTTTACGAGCGGATATTTCATCGCGCATCTCGTCGCATTTATTACTAAGCAGACGCGCGGCTGTCGGCGAAGAGTCGGCAAAGGGGTACACCCGATTTGCACGGAAATCAGTTTGGCCACGTCCTAGACGAGTCCTCGAAAAGGACCACTCGGACGCCCTTTTCCGGGCCGAAAACGCCGACTAAACGCCCGTCGGGTTCAAAGGTCAACAGATTCGCGGCCAAATTCGTTTACCGCCGCACGTTTGGCTCCGGCGAATAAACTTCGTCCAGCTAAATGGATACGTCGAAAACTGGATTATCATCGCCGCATTTAGAGCCGCACAATCTATACACACGGTTTATATATAAATCGCGTAAACGCACGGAAACTATACACAAACGAGCGGCCACCTAATTCAGCTTTCCGTCCTTATCAGCCACCCGGCAACTTTATACACCATAGCTCCGAAAATAGCGTGGTTATAGCTATCGATCTATTTGCATAATTTTAACGCCACGTAATTTATTCACAAGTAAAGTTGCACGCGGAAAAAGGTGCTTATTTATAAATGATCGGTATATATAGTAGCGTGGTAACGCGCCCCTGATACTACATTGTCGCGTTCGGCGAAACACCGGGCAATGAAACACACATCGCGTTTTATTGGTCGGGGAAGCCGCGTCTTATTAACTTCTCTGCGCGGCGCCGTTTAAAATAGTTTATGCGCTTCGACGGCCGTTAAAGCCCGCAAAACGCGCGCGAAATTAATTGTTTTAGAAAATGGCGACGGCTATTTTGGAACAGCCGCTTATCGGGACGATGCCGGGAAAAGACGAAGGTTTTCGTAAGTGAAAATTCACATTTTTGAACAACAGCGCAAAGTAACTTGATTAAAACTTAATCGAAGCGCAAATTTTATCAATGACACGGTAGTCAATTAATGTAGTAAAATTCACCAATGCATAAGTGGGAGCCATTCTATAAAATATGATCACATTTACCATAAATCTAGAAAATTTTAATACAAAATTGATATAAAAAGAGAATAAAGGAGAAATTGATAAATTTCTCTATCATTAAAAACACCATGTTGGGCGCCCCCATATCGATATCGATCATCCATCGACGTCAGTTCTACTCCAATCGCGGAATTACATTATAAATAGAATCCCGCGAGTAACGGACGTTGCCAGGAAGCGCGAGATAAATTTCGTTCGAGCCGCGCGATTGCGCAATTATAATTAAGACATTATCTAATTTATGTATCGGAACAAGTCCGCGTATTTTTGGCCGCGGCGGCGTCGTTGCGCGCATAAATCGCGGCGAACAGTTGGACGTCGCAAAAAGTTTGATAACCGGTGGAAGCGCGCGCGAGATAACCATCTTGTCGCGTCAATAACGTTTATCTTCATTTGTTCGGGCCGATGTCGCGATTAGAGCCCTTGCCGGATACCTTCGCCCGTCAATCCGCGGCCCATAAATCGCGCGCGTCCTCGTACACAACCGTCGGCGCAATTTTAATAACGCGACCGATAAATAATCGTCCGGCGCACAAAAAGCGTGAAATATTAACCGGCCGACCGCACAATAAGGCCGGGCAATGGTTATTAATTGATTCGTAAGGCGCCATCTTGCGCGCCCGAGCGCTCGCCGCCATTAATTATCCGCGTAATTAGCCAAACAGGTAAGGAACGCACGTGGTCCGACGTGTATTTTTCACCCACTTCCGCCTCGTAACGATTGAGACATCGCGCATCGGGAGCGCCGATTCGGCCTGCGGAAAGTCGACCCGCTATCGGTCCTGGGTCGTTTTCGCCCCGGGTCATTTTCGGTTCGAAACGAAAGCGTATCGTGGCGTGTTTTTCAATCGAGCGTTGGCTCGTAAATTGGGTTAATCATTTTTAAAGCCGATTATTAATGAGCCGTGATCGACATGACCCGATCGCGCGGACCTCTGGCAATCGGCGTCATTAGTCAGCGCGCGGCTATTTTTCATTTTGACGCGGCCCCGGACGAGCGGCCCGATAAACAACAATGCCGCGTATTATTTCAATTAGAGGCCGCCGAGTTATCACCTTGTTGAGGGGCGATAACGCGCGGCCGATTGAAATGTCGGACGTCTGCCGTAGGTGGCTGTGTGCATCTGCGACGCGGATTCCTCGGACTGTTATCGCGGCAGCAATAACAACAAAAGCAACGTAGGCTTCGACGGGAAAACAAGCGGCTGATTAATACGGCTGCGCTCGATTTTCATTGAGCTTTATCGGGGCGATTCGGAGAGACAAAGTGCCGTTCATCTGGAAGGTTAGGCGTGAAGGAAAATTCGAGAGCTAGGAAATGAGGACGTGGTTATATTTATAATGAATTGAGTATTTGTATTCAAATTACACGCGAAATGAAAACGAATTTATGATTATGCCCCCGATGAACATAACATCATCTGCGAATACTGTACATAGACAGGAAAAAAGTTTACCTAATTCAAGTAAATATTTACCTGAAATAGAGACAAGTAAACGAAAAAATTTAGTTCAACTCCACAGTTTAGCGGATTCAGTCAAACTTTTACCTGATTCAAGTAAACGGTCATTTGTTTCAGTTATTTGACGTTTACTTGTTTGAATTTTTTTTCCGTGTAACAGATGGGAATTTATACGTTATATAGTATACATATAGTATAGATATATTAAAGGTATAACAGATATTGGTTTTATTAGGGGACAGACCAGATTTAGGATACTGCGATGATATGAAGGGTTCAAAATGCTATTTTTACTCGTTGCGCGAAGTGGACTAATTTGGAATTAAATATGAATATTATCCCGTTTAGGAGGCAGGAATCCTGGTGTTTATACTCCTTGTATTTATACTCCTAATTAGAGTATAAACACGACGGTGTTTAGAGTATTTTGGAGCATTCTACATTTTTTTAAATGCGTAAACCGGTTTTTATGTACTCGAATTAATAAACTAATTTCAAACACAGACATATATAGATTATAAAATGTCAACAGTTTAAAAACATTCAAAAATAACTAAAAATGGCCAAGTCTTCAAAATACTGAAAATATAGTCTGGTGGGTAAAACTCAACGATTTTCTTACTTCAATTAATCTATCTGAAAAATGTCCACTTACGGTTAAGTCATTTAAGGATGTTTCTGATGTTTTCGGTCACTGATAGTTATACTAATTTGTCACTAAATTCACAAAAAGTAATTCAATCGTTTGCGAAAAATACCTGAATATATCTCTTCCCTTTGCGACTAGTTAAGACAAATATTACTAGCTACAGTGAACCGAACAATCCTCGTTTCCTTTTCCCACAAGAATTTCCCGCCTAAAATGTTCCGGCACAGATAAGACTCATTGCAACTTACAAACCACCATCCCATTTCCCGCCCTGATTTTCAACGCATCCACGTCAAAGCCAATCGAAAAAAATTGCCCGCAAAACTCGTTTCATTAAAGTATAAATCACCGCTGTATTCAATTTTGGAAATGATTCGGATTCTATTTGGAATAATCTTGCGAATCCAGCGCGCATCGAACACAATTGAAACAATATTCTCATTCACATTATGGTGCGCGCACTGTAATCTCGGTATGGCAGTAATAGGAATGCGTTATCATTCGATATCAGCATTGCAAATGCACTGGATCCACATACGCGGCGCTGCCAAATCACTATCTCCTTCTTTCTCAAACTCGCGTCAACAGCGGCGCAGCCTTTCTCTCTTTCCTTTTCGATTCCCGGCGTTTTCGCTCAATGCCCGGTTTTCGACTGTATGAAAATAATACGCCAACTCGGACGCTAATGGGAGTATAATGCAACGCGAAATATGCGTCGACCATTTTCGTAAATCAAACGCAAAACAGTCAACAGCCTTTAATTCACGTTATCTTATTTAAGGAACGACTGTTTGCCTGGCCGATAAGGGTATTAATTTATCAAGCTGCGTCGTCAAACACCGACGGGATTTCTGTTGGTTCAACGTGTGACCGGCGGGAAAAATGTTTCCACTGAAAAGTCGCGCGTCGCTGTCACCTGGCTGTCTCCGTTCGCGATAGACAATTTATAAATAGCGCGCGTCCGTAATTCTTATCAAACTGCGCGAAAGCCCGAGCAGCCGCGGTGCCGAAAGAAAAAGCATGCAGTGTTTTCGTCGCCGAGACGGAATGTCAAATGATTCGGACTTTTTGTCCGCCGGATCCCCGAATTTACATACCCTTTGTAACGTTCGACACGAGGCACTTTGAATATCAAATACGTTACAAATCTATAAATTCTAATACGGCAAAATCGAAATACATAATGTATTCCGCATAATCTTTATGGCGCCTGTATATCATAATTGGCGAATTTATTTTCGGCCGGGAACAACGGCCTGGCGTTTAGAGATGAATAACGTGTGGGGGTTAGGTCATTTGTCATCGGCCACCAACACAGTCAAACGAGTCAATAACCATATCAGTTATGCCGTCGCAAATAATTGACGAAATGAACTCGTCCGCATAATTAATAGGCGCCGGTTATTCGACGATAAACGTTGTGACCTGACAGAAGATGAATCGTTTATCCACATTTTTCGTACTTCCAGAGGTGAAACCGCGGGTATCGAAGCCTAATCTCCGCGCCATAAAAATGGTAAAATATACATATCCACGCGCGACTGCTTTCCAAAGAGCATTTAGCCCCGATCCCCTAGTCGTTTCGGCGCCAAATCCGGCGCCATCGGCCGACGAATGTTGTTCCCCATGTAAAACCCCATGTATCCTAGTCAACCCATTCAGCCCCGGCGAATCCGCGTGGCCCTCCAGCGCATTAATTAGCTGATGATTTTGTCGTCGCGTTCCATGTGTTTCGCGTCCGGCTAATAGCGTATGTGTGTACTGTTAATACGCGCCCTTACGTGCCTTCAAATTGCGCGTGCATAAATCGGAAATAACGCGCGTCCGGCCGTTTAGAGTTGGTCTGATGTTTTACCAATACCGATCCCGACCCTTTATCATCGGGCAAACCGAAATCCCCGGCCCTATGAAGGAAAACATCCCAATTTGGCTGAACAAACTCCACGGATGACTGCGGAATTAGGCAACTTTCGTCGGGACCGTTTAATTGGATCTCGCTATTTGTTGTTAAAGGAGGAATTCCAGGGGGAACTCTCGATTTTTTCGTCTGCAAACCAGACCCAAAACAATTCCATCCACTATGATTATCCGAGATGCGGTCCCAACATAAAGAACAGTATCTGGATACAAAGTAAAAAACTTTTAGAAAAAAATGTGTGATTGTCAATGGCCAATTTATTTATAAATACAACGATTTTTAGAGCAGTTCCTTTTCTGAAAATCTCTATGTTGAAGATCAGCTGAAGATGGTACAATATTAATATTTTAATTTCAAAAGAATTTTCCGATTAACCAAACTTTGTTAGGAAAGGAATTTCCATTTTCAAATTCCTAAAAAGAGACGCATTTTTCTCTCTGTATAACGATCACCAGTGGATATTCGCTAGCCTCGAAAACGACCTCTTTGTCCGACCTTCAAAGTGATCAGTCAGTTTTTCAATCACAAAGGAACGACTGATCCGGGTTCGCGCGTTTTCGAGGGCCAAGTCGCCGATTCGTGGCAGCGGATGCGTGAAAACGTCGCTGTCTTTCAGTTCGCCCGGGATAACAACTAGGCATCGAATATCACTGCAAGTAATCCCCGGTGGCACAAAGGAGCGGACGAGTCCCTCGTCCTATTACGGCCACTTAATGATGCGTGTGTGTGCCGGTACTCGGGGCAGAATGGGAATCTGGATCGCCAAGATTTCGCGTCTATCTGATTTCGTCTAATGGCGAGGCGTTCGGGAAAACAGGAAGAGAGGCGAGACGAAAAAACGGTACATCAGCTGGGTCATCTCGGTTGTTCGAGGTGTTCGGTGCGAAGGCAAGAGTAGCGGAATGAGACATAGGATCGGGGGGCCGGGGCTGATGAATAGGCCAGTTTCGGCGGTTCTATGGTGTCCCCGGGGCGAAGGTCCCACGAGCGCGCGAGGCATTCCGCCGCAGCACCTGGCCGTAAAAGATCCGAGGACAAGATGGGCGGTTCTCGCCCCGAGAGCGAGGAATAAAACGAAACGCCGCTTGAAAGCGCGTTTGGCGGACGTGTGTTACGGAGAAAGTCATATCTCGCCGAGTGGGAGAGCGAAAAAATGCGTCGGGAATTGGCTGGATGGAAATGGACCTGTTTCGCGGGACGTTGAACGGGACGAAACGGGAAACAGGTTTGTTTTGGCTTTGCTTTCGTTTGACCTCGATGTCGACTTTTTTCGGCTTTGTTTATGGTCAGTGTGACCGCGGGGTCAAGTCTGCGAAGTTTGTTTTGATTTTTTTTTGATTATTTTGGAATATCTACTAAAGTACGGTCGCTTCGGTTGTTTTTGAGCTCGACCTCGGAAGGGGTTTGTTTATCGTGAGAATGACCTTCGTGTTAACTTGTTTGTGTTTATATTTGCCCATTCTTGTTCATCTTCTTCCCATTTGACCTGAGTGTTGGCTTTCTTAGGATTGTATACATAACAATTTGTCCTGAGATCTTACCACTGCTCTTATTTTCTTATTAGCCATGTAAAATTTATCGCGCAGCATGACGCTCCATCCTGGACGAATTATCCTCAACGACTTGATGAGTTTAATGAGGTTTCTTCAATTGAACGTACAAATGACAACGATTCTCGACTTATCAAACTATCAACTTTGCACTCGTGCGAATGGTGCCATTTATTATGCCCGAGGCACGAGCGACTGGGAGCTGTCCCCGACAATTCCATGTTGACAAATTTTGATCGGCGTACATCCAGCCGGCACAAATGAAAAATTGATGAAGCCCGATAATACTTAGAAGTAATCTGCATCTGATCGGCGCGTCTGATTGATTTATTGACCGCCGTGACTCGGGTGAATGAAACCAGACGTCATTATACGTTGATTCACTCGGCTGAGAAGAATTTGCATTTTAACGCCGCGAAGAAAAGCCTAAAGTTTTTGAGGTTCGATTGTTAACATTGGAATTCGACCGACCTTGATCCGCCGAAATCGATCCGCCTAATCTGCCATCGAATAATGGGAATGGCCCGCTTTAATGCAATTTTTCAGCTGTCCCCCGACGGACTTCGAGACGTTACACAACGCAGTTGAACTTTAAACAGCCAATCGCGAGTCTAAGGGGCCACTTCCGGTCGACTCTGTATCGAGTGCTTCGAACGTTACACCGCCGACAAGTTTCGCGAAGCTTTTATCGCCAATCGTCTTACAATGGCGTTATTGACGTTCCGCGCGACGGAGTTTCGTTGACTCAAAGGCCTTTTAATTACCGGGGATTTTCGTTATAATTAAATTATGACGAACCGTCGTCCGTCTGTCTACATTTCGACATTGCGCAAATTATTTTGCAAAACATTGCCGGCGTTCCCGATTTTAATTAAAACCATTATTCGCGAGCAACATTCGTCGGATTATTTGCGACTTGTAATTAACCCAAGATGCAAAAGTTTGTTCGTTCTTGCCGCATTCTTTTCGGATGTTATTCGACGGTGATGATAACAACGCGAAATAATTAGTGCGATGAATGATTGCGCAGATACGTGCAAATGCTGCCGCTATACGCTGTAGGATTCATTATTTTCTTCGTGTTTTCTGCAATAATTAATCGGGTTAAAGAAAAACGTCTTTGATTAACGTAACTTTTAATTAACCCAGAGCCGGAATGTTACAGTCAACACAAATGCGAAATGAAATATTTCCTGCATTAATATAAATACAACTTACCTAGCCTCATTCTTTTACCTTTCACGTGCCATTTCCTACGTCACATAAAAGTCTTTATAAAAGCTCCGTCCATCAAACTTCCTAGCCTTTAATCGATTTTCAATACCAACATGATTAACCTTCAGAACTCTTTGCTTTACAGCACGCAACTCCAACCTTCAATAAGTCAATTTTTGAAAATCTACAGTAAATGTTACCATATCATATGCGATCTTTCCCAGATTATTGTAAATTTTACTGAATGATCTATGAAACTATACCATGGTAAACAATAAATTTTGGTGAAATTATGGTAAAATTAATTGAGTATTTACGACAATTTAATATAACATTTCGTTCCTCTTACAATTTTCCCCCCTCTCTTTTTCAATTCTAACAAATCTCTGAAAGCTTTGATTGGCATGTCCGCAAGGTTCGTTTAACGTTTAGAAACAACGGACGCAGAGATAGAAAACGAACGACTCGGAATCAAAGGGTGAAGGGTAAGAAGTCGTTGACGATCGGGAGGGGGCGCGATCGAAATCAAATAACCCGGACTCGGCTGGTCTAAGAGTCTGGCTGGAAGCCAGAGTGCTTGACCCTTTCATACGGCCACCCTTTGGGTTAGTTAGCCCCGTACGTCATTCCCCGGAGCTTTTCTGGAATTATCGTAACACTAAACCGTACAAAGTCCAGCCGATAGGGGTGCGCCTGTCGTTGCTTCTGCCGCTGATAAATGCATTTGCGTGGGGCACATGTGAAACGGAATTTTTTATCGACGCTAATTAATCGTGCGATTAAAGCGTTAATGGGTGCATTTTTGGACGCCGGACAATCAATGAATTGATCGACGATGATTATTTGATAATCGCCGACAGCCCCGGGCGCATATTTTATTCCGTTTAAGACCGGATCGGTTCTTTCTGCCCTCGGCTGCGCATTTCCCCGGAATTAATATTATATTAATTTAGCTCAGTGAATAGTCAAGTGGCGCTGCGTTTGCGCGAGTATTTTGATTAAATTTGGGAAATACGCTTTTAATCATGCCTGGGCGTCGTCGCAAAGACGCGCGCGCTTTTTAATTGCACGGAAGCCCGCTAAACTAACAAATTTCGCGAACCCGTCTTTGTACAATTACGTCTAATAAATGCTGCACGGGCGACTTAACGTCCATGCAAAATGCAACGGACGCATGAATGTAATATGATTGCGCGAAATAAAGTTGCGCCGTGTTGTTCAACATTTTAATTTCGCGATAGCGGATTTATTAAATTCCACGTAACTTCGGACGCGCATTTGCATGAAGCTTATAAGTCGATGGGCTATACGCGCGCGCATTTAAATGGATCAAACGCTGCGCCTAGAATGAAGAATAGTTTTAAATTTATAAAGCCGCTGCGCATTCGAGTGTATTATGTACACGTGTCGCGCGATGAAAATATGCGACGAGAATCGATAAAGATTTTTTTCTTACGTAAGTTTCGCGGAGTTTTCGGCTGGTGGTATAGCCCGGGTCTTGAATTGTTCAGTGACTTATTGCGAGTTTCTGTGATCATTTTTTGAACTTCTCCAATTAATGTAATTGTTTCAAGTTTGGTCGAAGTAAAATTTTTATTATCCCTAATTTGGAAGTATTCGGACACTGACAAAAGTATAGGAGTACATGACTATAAGACGTCCACATAAAATTCGTAAATCGCAATGAGTAAATTTAGAAATATGATAGGGTGAGATTTGTGATACACCACGCAATTGCACTGTCAGTAGTATATGGGCATTTGTGCAAACGAAAAAGTAGGATGAATGCGTAAATGCATAACATCGATAATACTGTAAGCTTTAGATCAGCTTTGTAACACATTGCTGCTTTAATGACTTGAAGATGCATACAATGTTTACGTGTAAATGATTTCACTTTCTCTCAACAATAAATAGAATTATTACATACATTCTTAACAATTACGCTGATCCCTAATAACAGTACCTCAATTTTTCATTAGCATTGAAAAGATAACTTTTACAACTCAAACCAATTACATTTTAAAACCATCACAGATAGATATACATTGAATCAAGATCTCTTATAGGTGAAGAATGTGTACACCGTTGCCTGCAAAGAAAGAATTTAAATGTTCTTACCCCAATAGTTTCATGTTTCTCTTCGTTGAAATTTCCGCTTTTTCTGTCGCACATACATTTTACTTCTCCCATTACAATTACCTTCGAACAACAGAGAATCCTTCATCTAAAACCCGACAAAAGTTCACACATTACCGCGTAATTTGCCCCTCCCGATTTTTCTCCAATTAAAAGGCGATTACCCGAAACCACGGCGTGCTGCAAATTTCCTAACAAGTGTCAGACAAGACGGCCCAGCAGCGGTACCAATTACGCGCAAAACCCGACGCAACCTTGCCACCCCGACAGTCTTAATTCCGAAATTGATGTCCTCCTTACTTCCACGTGGCGCGGCGTCGCTTCAATTACTTAATTTAACGGTCAAAGATTTGGACGCGTGCCCTTGTTGGCGAAAAAAGGGCCGGTCTCGCGTGCTAAATGAATCACCGCGATGTTCATTTTTCACCGGGTTTTGGCACCCACCGTATCCTGATGTATGGCGTTTCGTCGCGCGGGGACCAAAGGGCGCCAAGCCACTTAAGAGTGCGGTAGGCTCCCGAAACCACCATATTTTTCACCAGTCCTTATTTATTATGTGTTTTCCCGTCCTCCCTCGCGTCGCGCGTTCGACCCTCCCTACTTTCCTTTATTGCCGGCTGAATTGCGATTTCGTCACGGATCCTTGACTTCGTCGAGAGAGCGCGCGGAAAATAAGAACGCGGCCGCTGAACTCGTCCGTTACACAAAGCCGAACAATATGTTCGACGCGCGTTTCGTGTATTATGGAAATGCGTCGTCAACCGGCCGCGCGCGGAATCCCAAATTCGGCCGTCACGAATTAATGCGCGAGGCGCCGCGATTAATGCTTGATTAGGAAAATCCATTACCCGCGACACTCCATTTCGGTAATGGCCCTCGTCGAGAAAACGACGCCGATCGGTTTAATTGCGCCCGTGATTTACTAATGTCCTATTAATTAAGCGACTGTTTTCACGTTTTCCCCGGGCCAATGTCGCGTTTTTTCATCCGGCCTCGACTCCCACGCGGAAATTCTTACGAACGCGTGGGCGGCCGCCGAACTCACCCTTATCTGAATTATTAATAATCACATTGTTGTCGGCGATAAAAGAGCGCCGCTTTTCGGCTCTCGAAATTCGTCGCCGTTAATTTATCGCGGTTTTTATAGGGACCCGCCGGACGCGCGGCAGATAAGATAAGAGCCTGCCGATGATGCAGGTAGAAAAAAGTATTTTCTCGTTGTCGCTGTTCGTTTTCCTTTTTTTTCCAGTCTTTTCCTCTCGCTCGCTCCAGCCCGAGACGATATGCGCGTGAGTTATTGGCGAGCTTATGGCCCGTCGAATCGTCCGAGTCGACAACGAGGCGGATGAATTTTTCGTTAGATAAACGCGCTGATGGATGGCCGCTTAATTGATTTACCATGAATTAATATCGCCGGACAGAGGTCGGCGTGTGAACAACTCGATTTCGCAACGAATCGCGCTGTTGATGCAATTCGTGATTTTGAATTTTCACATTACGCGCGCCTCGGTCGGTAATACCTTATATTGCGAAGTAAACCACAACAAAAACCAATTTCGATCAAAGTTTTTTAAATTTTCAGTAAATTTCACTATTTTGTAAAGAAAATTTTATGTTAAAAGCAACAACAATTTACTACACCAAATCGCGAAAATTTCCCCATATTACCATCACTTGTTTTTAAATGAGGTATACGTCATGATTACTATATGGTACAGTAAAATTTACAGTCGTTTGACACAGTTTTGATGGCGACGCTAAATAAACGTAATTTTTTTATTTTGAAGTCAGCAACTGCGAAAACGTTAATGGTGCCGAAATTGCAGCCTAAAATATTTACCGCGATATAATGAAAACTGTGGCGAGCCGGGTAAATGTGAATGAACGGGCATGAAAATAAAAATGCGGCGTCCGGCCGATTAATAATTTGTTCGTCGAACGGCGATCAATATGCATCGCTTGCGTGCGCCAGGATTTTTTGTTTCCTCGCGATCGTTTTTACGTGGATCCGCGGCGGTAATACATTTACCCGAGGGACAAGTTACACTTGCACGTGTGCCAGCTATTGCTTTCTAATAATGAAGCGGGCACAATGACCAGCGCGACGGTTCATTGAGCATTATGGAAATGGCTGAGGATTTCGAGATTCTCGGAACCTGGGATGGAACGGTGCCCGAGGGGTACACAAAACGGCCCATTCACAGTTTTTCCGCTGCGATATATCAGCGAGATAAAAATTAACATAATAATTAGACGGAGTGGTGACTTGAAAGCGCGCGCGTTCCACGTAAACTCGTCGTATTAATTATTGTTATCCGAAGTCGGTAGTGCGTAAAATGCATTAGTGCATTGGGAGACGTTCGATTGGCCACGCTCGTTTGTCCGATATTTTCGAACAAGAAAAGTCTTTAATGAATTTCAAAAACCGCGCTGCCATTAGTGAACTCTGAAGGCAGATCCGCCGAGATAAAGGTCGACAAATTGACAAGTACCATTCAAAGAAATTAATCGCACAAGGCGCCGGTCGTTTTCCAAACAGAAGCTCAAAGACGCCGACAAGCTGACCGTCCGACTTAAGGGGATCGGTGACTTTCGAGTCGCGATATGGAAAAAAGGGACAAGTGTTTGTCGAACGAAAAATCCAGGATTAATTGCCACGAATCATAATGTTGCTCGGCGTTTGACAAAAACATGAGAAATTTCAAAATTTTCAATATGAATTCGAAATTTTGAGGTGAAGGACCCAGTGATTGACGGGCTGATCAGACGACATGTCACAATGAGTGACACCCGGTTGTTGGCACCCATATTTTTATATGTGTAGTTTTAACCAGATATAAAAGAAGGACAAGGAAGAGAAAAAAATAGCCGTCAGTGAGAATAGACTAAATATTTACATTTGTAAACAAATATACTAAGGACTCAGAAAAATGTTGTCTTGAAATTTCCAAGGTGACCAGTAATTTATAAATCCATATATGACCCCTAGTAAAAAAACGATCTACAACGAATCTATTGAAATTTTTGTCTGAGATTTAGATAGTTTCCTAACCAAATTTTGTCAGGAAACTGATAAAAAAGAACCTCATCCAAATTGTTTTCTGCCCGGTATACAGTAAATCTTACTTTTTGATCTGTCGAAACCAATCAAGATGTGTTAAGTTGCAACATTACTTTTTCGTTATTACTTTTTTACATGGAACACATTGCAAATTTGGATAGTGTAAATCTGGGAATTTTTTTTCGGTGTGGCCACCTGTCCATGACTGTGTACTTCACCATAAATCGTTTCACTGGTAGCATAGACCCCAACCAGTTATTTGACGAAAACTCGTTTTCACCGGACCTTTCCGAACAAAAGTAAGCAACTTTCCCCATTGTTTCGGTTGTGTTTCCGCAAGCGGACAAACCGCAATGGTTTTTCGAACGCCCCGCACGTTAATGGCCAACAAATCGACGAGTGCCATTCAGCCAAAAATTAATCGCAAACAACGTGGGCTCGCTTGGCAAACAAAAGTGCGAAGCCCGGCGGTAGGGGGCGCGGCTGCGTTGACATCGCCCCGGGCTCATAATGACCGTAACAAGCGCGGCGTCGCCGACCGTTTGACCGGACCGATCCGCAGGCGACCTTAGACTCTGGGAGACGGACGGCGCGCGGCACGTAAATAGAATATGAAACGGCGATCCGGCGTTGACGCCGGGACCCTCTTCCATTGTGTCGCGCCACCTATCCCCGCAATGTAATCCCGCCACTCAAGCCGGCAGCAGCGAAACACCGAGAACACAATGCGCTGCGCGGCTACGGCGGCGTGAAAAAAACATTGTTGCGCGATCGAACTGATAGGCAAGTCAAATTTGGCTAGGTGTCGGCGAACTGAAATATTGCAAAATCGGGGCAGATGGGCTTTGAGGTGTTTGGCTGGATGAACCGAGAAACATTTTATATTCAAATTTGTAACGTTACGTATATTGTTTGAAAAAAAATTTGAAGTTTGAAGTACACCAAAAGATTGAAGATACAATTACTTTTGTTTTACGCAGGTGGTTCGATAGGTGACCGTATATACTGTAGACTATTTCTTTGGGTTCGGAGATTATCTATCCTTTGGACACATTTTTAAGTGTTAGAGGGGACTGAAAGAAGGGATGAGTTATGGTTTTGAGTATTTGTGTCAAGTTTTTGGGGGAGGATTTTCGATTGGGGTAGGTTGACTGAAAAGTTGTGACGTTGTGGTCGAAATGATTTTTTTAAATCAAGCTTAACTTTCACAAGTATATTTTAAGAATTACCAGACAAAAATCGTTACTAAAGAAAATTTCATATAAAACATTATAAATTATCATGAAAAGTGAGGCGATTTTAGTTCTATGAACTACTTAGTGAAATTGTTGAAACTGATCTCGAATGTACTTTTTCTTTACAGCCGGGACAATGTCTAAGATCATCGATGTTTTCAAGCATCTTAACTCGTGTAATCTCTTCAAAACTTTCCGGACCTTTCAGCACCAATCTTCAAACAAAAGAATACCTTATTACCAAAACCAAAATCGTCGTTTGACGAGATTCAAACCTACTCATCTGAAAATCCCGTTCTCACTAGCAAAGCATAGCCTTCGACCAACAGGCATCTCTCAAAAAACCTACGATCCATCAAAGGACAACACCTTCCAACCCCCTCTACCGCCACGCAACAAAAACCAGTGTCGCCTTTAGAAACATTTCCTCACAGAAAAACGTTTGGAAAAACTCTCTAAACATCCTCATCCATCACCGAGCTCATTTTTATATATCGTTAGCGGAAACATGTGACGAAATGAAGTTTGCCATCCTCACTGCAAAAACCCAGAAAAAGTGCTTTCTACGCTGCTTCTACGCTGCTCGTCAAAAACAATTTGACACTTTGGTCTCTTTTCCACCAGACGTCTCAGAATCAGACGCATGCCACCACCATTCTGACAGACTTCGTTGAACATTTGATAAGAATTTTGGAAATCACTAACAACTATGGTTGAACCTCATTCCATCACTCAGCAGATAATGTAATCATTCCTCTCAGTGACTCCACTTAACCACTCCTCCATCCCACTCACCATCCAGCTATCCATCTTCTCCAACCCACCTCCCGAATTGGTCCCAATCTCTCCCACCCCCTCGGTCACCTGCCGCGCATCCATAAACACACGCACCTAATCCGCCTTAAATCCGCTAATCAAATTAAAAAGTGCTTCCTCAAAGGAGCTCTCGGTTGTTTGCTCGGGCAACAGGATTACCTGAATGGTCGTCGTCGGGCCGGATCCGAAAATCGAAGCCACTTCGGGCGAGCGGCGCGTATCGGCGCACGCTCGCATTGGTCCGCCGTTCCGAGCTTGCCCGATTCCGCCCGATCTCTCCCGAAGCGGCGCGTGGCGCCACGGAAGAATCTCGGCTGCGTCAGTCGCGAGTCGGCCGCCGCGTTTCGCGCGCCTGCAACCTATCGCTCGTTGCTGCGAGGCCCACGTACCGCTGAGGCTATGCCCGAGCAGTGTCTGTCATGACCATCCGTGTGTGCGAATAGTTGCGCCGAATCGTCGAGTGTTGCCCGGTCTGACAGTTCGCGGACGATGCTACGCCGCGGATTCGGCTCGTCCGACGCTGTCTGACCGACGAGCTTGTGTACAATCGCAGTGATAAAAGCTGAGGCGATCGGAAAGGGAAAAAGTGTCTGCACAAATTTGCGTTCGCACAATGTGGTGGTGGTGGTTGTAAGCCGGAACCGCAGTTTGCGTCGCGCCAACTTTTGGATACCCGGCCAAGATGCAGCCGCCCAGGATGCTCGTCTGGCTGACGCTCTTGCTGGCCACCGTTCAAGGTCGGTCCCGCCGGAACATCGGCCCCGGATGCCGCGAACGGTCCGACGCGGTTCGGGGAAGCGCCGGCGAAAAGCTACCGACATCTGCCCGGAAGCCGGGACACTTTTCTTAACGAGCGCGTGAAACCCGAGAATTATTGATGGGCTTTCCCGAGCGAGTCGTCGGACCGACGACGACCAACGTCGAACCCTTCCGGATTTGCACTACAGAAATAAGTGTCTCCTTCCGAGAGACTCCGGTGGCAATGATACCGAAGAGGTCCTCCGATGAGACACTTGTTTTAACAGTGGAAGAGAGTGATTAGGTGGATTAGAAGTATGCGATCTTTGCTGATTGGAGGTTCAAGTCGAACGCTTAAGGGGGTGTGCTGGAAAGATAAGGGTCTTCTTCGTAGACACGTTAAGGAGGAAGACGGTGAAGATGTCTTGAAAGAAGACACTGCTTTTCCAGTGTCGGAGTGAGATGGTTTGGAAACGATAGTTACCGGTTATTGGCTACTGGTTATTAGTGAAACACTCAGGGATTAGCACTACGAAAATAAGTGTCTTCTTCTTAGATACGTCAAGAATTTCCTTAAATAAGACACTGGGTTTTCATGCATGGGAGTGTGATGATTTGCATCTGTACAGTTACCGATAGTTACCGATCTTTGCAAATCGATCAGTGAAGTCGAACCCTTTGGGATTCGCATTACAGATATTAGTGTTCTTTAGTAAGAGTCGTTAACAGAAGACCTCAAATACGTCATGTGGAAGAGATAGAGAAAGTGACTGATTGGATAAAAAAAGTTACCGATATCTGACGGTCGCTCTACATATGCACTACAAAAATAAGTGGCCCTTTCCAAGTCACTTGCAACGAAAAACTTTATAAGGAGTTTTTGACGAAACACACCAAGCATCGAAATGTTTTTCCAAAGTGAGTGCGAATATTGGGATCAGTTACCGATCTTTGCCGATCGACGATCGAAATCGGGTGCCGACGGCGTTAATTGGCGTGGTTCCGCGAAAATAAATCACTCGAGTTGTCGGCTGTTAACGAACCGCCAGCGAATTATTAATCCGCGTCTATACTCGCGGCCAAAGATAGCGCGTCGTAAGTCTGACGTGTGCCTGCGGTTCACGACCGAGGATCGTTTATAGATACGAGTGCATAATTTACGCGCGTCCACGTACGCGGCCGCGTTTTTTTCTCCGACTCCGGTTTCAAGTCCGACGGCGAAAAGTACGCCGGTCCGACCGTCGATTCTACTGGACGGGACTCCGACAACTTTTTCGACGGAGAGATATGATTTCAATTAACTCTGTCGGGTTTTGTTTTCGCCGAAGCTAGGATTTTCGGGCTGATTGAGTGGCTCGGTGCAAAAATTAGGCGTTTACAAGTGTTTGGTACGTGTAGCAATTTCGGAGAGTAGAATCGGATAAATGTTCCACTGTGCCGCGCGAGTTTTCGGGGTTATGAAGAAATGTTTGAGTGTTTTGCGGAATATGAGCGGCGGACGGGGTTTAATTGAAAACGTGTTTATTTGAAAAGTTTAGCGAGAGCGAGACAGCCTGAAATGCCTGTGTAGATAAAAGACGAACTTCGGCTCGACGAGCGAACGCCTGGAACTCGTGTTTGCGAGGCAATAAAATGTTTGTTTTAACGCGGAAAAAGGGGCAATGATTTGACGAATCGTCATCGCGGCTAGACACAATATTTTGACAGTTTCGAGACTCGTGCAGCGGTGGTCGTAAACCACTTTTCAAAACCTGTAAGTGTCTCGAAACATCGACCAACAAAGTTTCGTATTTTTTTTCGCTTTGTACTTTGGAGCGCTTGTTTTTGCTTGCAACGTGCCTGCAACAATTTTGTTCTCAGATAACTTATTTTTATTCCCTGTACACTCATTTCCGTCGTTATTATGCTCGCGGAAAAAACCGAATTTTTCTTCAAAACCAATCCGATTGCAACTGCGATCGAGGAAATCTCTTTCGCGATCCAATTGATTCATCTCACTACAGACCCTCCCATCATACCCCGGATCTTCCGCGCCGCAAATATATCGAATTATGCAAAAACAGAATTAACTTCGTTTTTGCCAAGAAGCGCCATTCCGGCTTCAATTGCGCGCAACCCTCGCGCCACATAATACCCTTCTTTCTGGGCATCGATCGGCCGATCATTAAAGTTCTTCGACTGTTGCCAATAATATTCTTGCGGTTATCCGAGCTTGTCAATTACACAGCCATGGGTTGCAGCTCTGTGCGGAGCGACTCGCACACGATTTAGCATTAATTAGCGAACAAACCAATTAAGTCTTAGCCTCTAATAGGATGCTCGTCGATGCCGCTGAGAAATGAATGTAATTATTTAGTGCAGCTGATGCGCCGTTGTTTGCCTTAAGAGAAACGTCTCGGGGCACGATTTCGTCCGGATTTATGCTTGTAGCGCGAAAACGTCAAATTATCGTTTGTCGACAAAAACACTACGGAAATGGTGCAGCCATTTCAGTGTAACACTTAATCAGTAACATTTTATATGTTTCAATGACACATTTTATGGAGGACTCTCTAAAAATGTCTAAAAATTCTCCTAGATAAGTGTTCGGTTGAAATAAAGTATTTGGTCAAATCAACAAAAATTAGATTGGTCTAACTGAATTTTCTGGTTGATACTATCCCTTGTAGAAATAAAAACTCTGAAAATGTCTGAAAAAAGTCTGAAAAAAGTGTGAAAAAAGTGTGAAAAAATTCTGAAAGGTCCCAATTTTGACACCGTTTCAGACCTATTCAGACTTTTTCAGATATGTGCCGGTCCGCGATAAGTAAAGTCTGAAAATGTCTGAAAATGTCTAAAAAGTCTGAAAACACCTGACCCGCAGTATTCGGACCGCAAACTTTTCGGGTGTTTTCGCTCTTTTTCGGAACATATCAGACATTTTCAGAGAATGTCAGACTTAGGCGTCCTAATTCTCTGGAAAACTCTCTGAAAAGTCAGATATTCTCTGAAAACATATCAACTTCTCAGATAAAGCCCGACACCCTGACACCTGTTAAAAAAACCATCATAACTGGGACTCGAACCCCGGACCTATAACGCAGAAGTCTGGAAGGTTAACCACTCGGCCGAATTCGTGATACTTATAACACTCGTTCAGAAGTTCTATTTAAATTCGTAATTTAAGTATGAAATTCTCTGAGAAAGTCTGAAATAGTCTAAACAAATGCGAAAAGTCGCAAAACCGTTAGCGCGTCAGACGTTTTCAGTCATTTTTAGACTTTCTCAGGGAACTTCAGACTTAAATTGCAGTAGAATTTCAGTAGAACTTCCGAACGAGTCTTGCGAGTATTACGACTTTAGCCGAGTGATTATACTTCCAGACTTCTGCGTCATAGGTCGGGGGTTCGAGTCCCAGTTGTGATGATTTTTTAAAGGGGGTGTCAGGTTTCATCTGAGTATTTCATACGTTTTCAGAGAATATCAGACTTTTTCAGAGTTTTCCAGAGAATTATGAACTCGTAATTTAAGTCTGAAAAAGTCTGAAATGGTCCGAACAAGTGCGAAAACACCCGAAAAGTTTGTCGTCCGAATACCGCGGGTCAGGCGTTTACTGACGTTTCCAGACATTTTCAGACTTCACTAATCACGGGTCGACACATATCCGAAAAAATCTGAATAGGTCTGAAACGGTGTAAAAATTGGGACCTTTCAGACTTCTTTTCGACTTCTTCAGACTTTTTATTTCTACAAGGGATGTTAACCAAAAATACATTCAACCATCAAGTTTCGAAAGTGAAAGGCTTAAACATGAAACTTTGAAAATGTCGTAACAGAAGTGTGAAGGAAAAATCTCAGTACATGACACAATGGGCGTTTTTTGACAACGTTTGAAAATCGAAATTTAAGGCACAATGCGCGGAGGTTACCGTGAGAATCCGTGCCTAAAAATAACAGCGACATGTGAAATTTTAAATTTAGCCCGTGCGACTTGGAAACAAGGTCCGTAATGGCTTGTTTAATGACAGCTGGAGACGCGTCTCGTGATGGCTGTGGGTTTATCAGCTGCGGCGTTCCGTTTATTATGAGTGCGTTGAAAAAACATCATCAGAGATTAATCAACGAGCGGCGAACCGGCGAAACAGCACGTGGTTTCGCGACGAGACGAACGGGCGGTCGGATCGTGAACGCTCAGATTAATTTTGCGGTGGAAAGCGGTGGTTCCGCGACGAAGTTTCGGCGTCTTTCGGCGACCTCGCTTGGACTTTGTTTGTCATGCACAGTTCGTTCGACTTTGGGAACGGAGATCGCGTTTCGACATCTGGCGACAAATTTGGGAAACGGTAATGATTTTTTAACGAGTTGCTGGAAGACGTCGCGGATGCGCAATTTGGGAAATTAGTTTCGAGGGATTAATGGACCGACGAAGGTGTCAAAGTGTCAAAGTAGACGGGAAAAACGCTGCGAAGAGGGTTGTTGGGCGGTGCAGTTTCGGCGAGGCATTTTTTGTTTCTCTATATTCGCGAATCGTACGTAATGGGTGAGATATTTCAGTCTGTCGCGCAGGCATTATTTTTAAGTGGGAATAAAAGTAGCATAAAAGCCGAGTGTAACGGGTCGTCGTTGCGAGCCGGAATTAAATATTTATTAGGCGATTGTCGCGAGCGACGTCGGGCGATCGGAATAGGTATTCTACGGCAACTCCGCTTCTGTTTCGATTTTGAATCACAAAACTGAGTTGGTTCCTTTAGATTGTTAGTTCCATACTTGAAGAATTATCATGTTGTCAGGACAAAAGTACGAGTGTAACAGCATGGAAATCCGTCATTCATTCTGCAGGAACATGGTTCAGAGAAACGATTCTTATATGCGAATATGAATTGGAATTGATGTTGCGATTAATGGAGAGATTAACGTTTGCGTTGACAAGGTCATCTGTGTAAAGTTATGTTACTGCAGAAATTTGCATTATAATCAATATACTACATGAATTAATAATGCGGTAAAGTAAAGTTTGCCATCTATAACCTAATTAGTGTAACACTTACTAAAAAGCTAGTATAAATCCCATTCGGAGGTAAAAATTATTGTATATATTAAGAGTTAGAAAAAACGGCAACGAAAAGACAAGCCTCGTTTCGTTACATTTTTCTGATAACTGCAACAATAAATTTCTATCAGTGTAACCCTCACAACTAATTCAACAAAGTTGATGACTACTGAATTCATGGAAAACACTATCGTCCACCATCACTGCTTTAATTCCATAAACCCGTTCCTAATTCCTGCACATTAAATCTTTTTTTCCCATCCAGAATCGTCGCAGAAAAATTCTGTCCTCTCTCAATGCTGCAATTTTTCCAACTGCACGCAAAAACACGAAAAAAGCTTTTTCGAAAGTTCTGGCGAAAAACTGTTGGTCGAAAGTTGTTGCTCGCGGAAAAAGTGATCCCCCGGGAGCGCGTCGCTCTTATTTCAGCGCACGCTCACAAGAACCGTTGTCAGATGGCGCCGATAATGCGCCGGGGCATTATTTTGTGCGCGTATAATTACTTGGTATGAAAACTAGGAGTAGATGCGGTCGCGATAGCGTTTATTTATAACACCCACATGCAAGCGCGCACAATGCGAGATCGCACTCGTGCATTATTTCAGCGGTGCGTCGCAATTCGGCGCCTCGGGCGATTGCGCGCTTAATAACGCTCGGGCCGATCGGCCTGATAAATCGTGCCCGGGGAAGCGCTCGCGCGCTCGTGACTCGGCGCGGCGCAGGTAGAGCGCCGATATTCGTGTATTCGCGATAAATCTATTAGGCTCTTCTTACACGGCCCGAGCGACGTCCGGCACAAAGGGGCCCGTGTAAGTGGCGCACGGATGCCGATGCGATGTAGCCGGTGGTCGAATCGATAGCCGGGACGCTCGCTCGCTGCGGCTATATCGATTACGCGTGTTTTTCTGCCTTTCCCGAGCCGAGCCTCCCCCGGTCGCGACGCAGATAGCATTCACGGAATCTTGTAACGAGCCTGACAGCCTTCGGCCGCATGCGGAAACTCGGTCGGAGAGCGACCGAGATGACTTTGTTTCGGGTGAGCTGGAGCGGGATGTTAAGGGGGACGTGGTGGTTCGAATGGTCAGCAGTTGCTGGGATGGATTTGGTGGATGCAGCGGTGGAACGGTTAGGTGAAACTGCAGGAAGTGTGGGAAAAAGATGTTAACTCGAGGCTAGAAGGAAAAGTGTAGGGAGGATGCGCTTTTTTCACATAAATTGAAGGATTTAGACGTTTTGACCGTTTTGACATGAGAAATGTTATGGGTGATCAAATGGGAAAATTGTGTGCAATTTGTGACACGTAATGGTACGTAAACATAAGCGTTGGAGAATGGCAATCATAATTTGTTTTTGCCATCATTATTCGACGATGTTTTTCACGGAGTGTATTCAATTAGGTTTTTAGAGTGAATTGATTTTTTTGCATAAAGTGCAAAATTGACGATGCATATCTTGTTCAAAGACAATTTCGTTTCGTTTTATAACGAAGTGTTTGGAAATAAGGTACTACCTTTTGGTAGTGAAGATTAAAATTGATTGAAATTTAAATGAAAAAGACAACAAATTTTGTTGGTTTAATTTCATTTCGTAATGAACTCAATGTCAGTGGTAGGTTAGGGTAATAACTCTCAGATTGCTTATACATAGAAATAATGGTAATCTAACATATTTTGGTCAATATTACAACAAATTATCAAATAATCATTTTTGCCCAGTAATATGTTTGATAATCTGGGTGCCTGTAACATATTATGGAACGTTACACATTTTGGTATATTAATTTAAAATATGTGCAGCGTAAGTGAAGTACATGATATTACTTAATGAAGTTTGAACCCAGTGTTGGAGAACGAGTCCTGATAGTGTAATGGATTTTTTAATCTTATTCTGGAAATTTACTTATACTCAATTGAACCTTTTGAGAAAGTAATTTCAGTTTCACTTACAGGATGGTAAATGTTGAGAGATGCCATT
Source organism: Ceratoteleas bidentatus (assembly GCA_022817645.1). NCBI lineage: Eukaryota > Metazoa > Arthropoda > Insecta > Hymenoptera > Scelionidae > Ceratoteleas > Ceratoteleas bidentatus. The sequence continues at coordinate 26,097 of JABFPB010000318.1, forward strand.
AAAATTAGGATGTCTATTTGCAAGTCAATGTTCGAAATGATACAAAATGGAATATCGAGTATAAGTGAATGATTTCGACAAACGAAGACAAATAATTTAAATGATCAGAACTAGTCTAAAGATTCCTGAAAAATCAAGTTTTCTACTATTTTTTAAATTCTTGTTTGAAAATTATGACTGTGTCAGGTTCAGGTTAGATTAAACGAACAACTTCAAAAATATCTGTAAATCTCTACGAAAATCTAAACTACTCTTCCATTTATCTTGATGAATTGATAAGACGCACAAAAAGATGCTAATTAGAAGAAAGCGAAAGTACTCAACAGCTAACTCGTAACTCAGCCGCCAGATCCTTACACATTCCAAATACACGTTTTCCACATTATAATTCCCCCGATAAAATAATGAATCGACATTACGATCAGCGTAATTCCCTGTCGTTCGTTCATTTTGCAACATCTTCAAAGTTTCAAAACCGATCAATACATCACAAATGTCGAACCAACCTCGGAACGGAAAAAAACGTCAAACTCCATTCCGTGTTCCCAAACAGTTAACGCCAACTAAAACGGAATTAGCATTTATATTACATATTCCGCTCACTTCCGTTTGATTGATCTTAATTTAAAATACCCGAAGACTCTTATATAAGTCAGCGTCGAGGACGAAAAACGCTGGAAAGCGTTTCCATTGACGCTGATTTCTCGAAAACGCTCGACAAAGGCAATTCACTGGAAGCTACATTGACTGATTATATTCATTTCCCGGATTAAAATGTTTCGTATCACTTCGAACGGGCGATTGAACAAAGCGACGGAGTCAACCGAACGGGACTATTTTTGACGGACAGATAGATTCTTTGCGGTCGCGCGAATGCACTTTCAACGAGAGTCCGGGATTTTCTCGAAAAGCTTGAAAATGCTCCTAATTTTAGCTGCCGAACTGTGTATATTTTCGGTGGCCGGTTTTTCTGGAGTTCGGAAAAAGTAGTCCGAAATATCGAATTAAGTTAGGCCCTACAGACACGTAACTTCTGTAAAACAATTTATCATTTATGAGAGTCGAAAATCGATGAACCGACGGAAAGAAATAAGTTGGTCCGATGTCGCGTATAAATGTGAGCTTTTCAGCGACGAATTGATATATATTATTTAAGGTCGAGTAATTTCGTCTGTTGGCGCATCGAGATAAAAATTGGATCGTGGCCGATGTCGCGAACGACCGAACACCTTTATTATAATAAATAATGGAGCATATGATATTGTATATGAATTAATTAATTATTTAGGCAACGTTAAACGGAATAAATAAACAAGTACACCGAGTACAATACCGAATAAATATTTTAGCGCTGTTAACAATTGGTGATGTCGGTGTCAAATAAACTGGAGTCTTGCAATATTAAAAGCGTCGATTCAAAGACAATGTTTTTCTGAACTTTTTGTTTATTTACACCGATGTTCGTGTTTTCGCTTTATCGTATTACTACGATAAAACAGTTAACAGGCGATCGATCAGACGTCTATAATTTTAACCTCGAAAATTACGTTTCTCTATATTGCATCCTCCAATTCATCTTTCGCCTTCAATAAATCGGAGTATCACATTAAATGCTAGATATCGGCTATTAATAACGGTCTTAGAAAAACTATTATTTAACATCGCGATCAAATATTCATTAGCAGCTCAATAACGTATTACTTATTTCGCCCGAAACAGTATCCCCTCTTCGGAAGTGACCCCAATATTTAAAGTAACTACGTATCCACACCCCAATATCGAACCGCCGTAATAACGTAAACAGAAACAAAATGTCGCAGTCTTCGTGCGGCGTCAATAAATAAGCACAAAGGCTATTCTGCCGCAGGAAAATCGCGTAATTAAATTACAGGTTGCACACGTTTCTTCCACATGTATTACTTTCGTTTCAGCGGCGCTCTCGCTAATTACACGAAACGTCGCAATAAAAGTTCCCCCGGCCTTTGTAAGACGCCATCAAACTGTCAAATGTCCTGAAAACGATATTAAACGTCCGATAAATATTAATCGCGAAAACTCGTGAACATATTGGGAAAAGTTTTCCAAGAATTTGCCTTACGACTCGGGAATGATTTACGGGTCGCCGATGCGTTAGAAATTGTCGTATTAAGGATGCAAATTAAATTTACGAGTGACAAGTCCGAGGCCGTCGACTTTTTCGAAAAAATTTAATTTATCGCCGGCACTCCGCGTTTCGACGTCGATCTATGCACCACCGACGACTTTTTTCTCCGGATCATTTCTTTCCGCTGCCCTCTCGGAATAACCCCGTAAAAATAGCCGGCGATTAATTTTCGGCGGATCAACTCGTCAAAGCGCGACATCCGCGGATTAAAAGGCGCGTCTTAATAATAGCCGCCGGTCTCGAAAAGCCGACTCCCGTAGGCCGCAATATCCGGCAGGTCGCAGTCATCGTCATTGATTAATGCGACGTCCGCGTACGCGTATGATTCGGAATCGATAAATCAGCCGGCGTAGTCGCGTTAGTTGGCGCACACGCCCGGTTGCCAAGTTTCGCCGGTACCCACTTCGCCGCCACACTTCGTTCGGTGCACTTTGCGCTTAAGCACAGATGCTACCACTTGCCAAAACACACTCCGTCTCGTCCCCGCGACACGACGGGCATTATCGTCACCTCGCACGCCCTCGTCTGATGTCGCGACCCCCCGCCCCCGCGCGCCCCGCAAACCCGGCCGCATCACGCATCAGCCGATGCGCTGAAAAAACCAGCGCAAACACAGTGCCGTTTTTATGGTTTCGGCGAAAAAACAGAATAGTTGCAGCTCGTCTTTTATGGAGTTGAACTTCAAGATTTTTTAAATTGTTTCGCATTGAGATTTATATCAAAATTTGATCATAGATTTAATGCAATAAAGTATTTGATCCGTGTGTTATCACAAAATTGAATACTATAATTAAATTGATCGATATAAATTCTTTATTTAAAATTTTTTTTAATAGATAACAAAATTTATTGAAGTAGTCATTCTAATCTTACGCAGTAAATTGTACCGTAACTAAACCACTGCTCATGAAATGGTTTCATGAGCATTATTATGATAATTAATTTTTTTATAATAATTCGCACAAACGTCGCGAGATTGAATGTGACATTTTTGCCCGACTTTTGCGAGAACCAGTGACGTAATTTCGAGGGGCAAATTTGCGACGGCAAAGGCACGATGATTTGTTGCGTCTGAACGTGTAAGAGGAAATTAAACTTAATTAAAAGTACACGCGCGCAATTTGACTTCGGAAGGTTCGCTCGGGCTTTAAGTCCGCCGCGGCAGATGTTTCTTAATTTTTTCATAATTTTGCAAAATTAATTAACTCGACGCTGTTACGTGCGCTGCTTTCCCGTCGGCCAGTTTTTTTCGAGTTTTCGCTCGGCAGTTCGTTATTTCGCAGTAATTTCGGATAATTAATTAAGAATTTTAGGTGAAGTGCAGCAACAAGTGTTTTTGAGTTCCTTTGCGACGCCGCTGGGGGGAGGGGGTAAAAAAAGTTAAATTGTTGTAATAGTGTTAGACATTGTTTCCGCGCAGCTTAGAATGATCCGTTTTTCGAAACATTTCGCATCGAATTTGCACGACGCGCGATGCACTGTCATGGGAAGTACCATAAGAAAATTGCAAAACGTTAACTTATTCCGCAACTTTTCATTAACTCGAGCATTATTTATATCTAGCGGCGTTTCCATGCAATCTTTTTTATAAATACAGTTACTATTGCTGTCATTCGTATCACGAGCCAATTAATTTCATTACCCCAGTCATTCCGAAATCAATATTTCTCCTCATTCAAAAAACTCCACACTTCATTCTTACTCTAGATCTTCACAAACTCATTTGATTCTTCATTTATCCTCTTCCAAACTCTCCTCGCCGCAAAAATCGAAACACCATCGAATCTCACCGCCCTCAAACGGAACTACAACACAGCAATATTACCCGAACAACGAACCGGCGTTAATCCCACATTGAATCACTGTTGAAACAATCGCATACAAATCTATTATCGGCCAGAACCGGTCGAATTGCAATAGTTAAACAGTAATACAATGGCGGATTGACAGCGAAACCTTGTTGGACCAATATTGTCAAGTTCGACTTTCGTTTACGGGCGACTCAATAGTCCGCTGTCTAAATACGCCGTCCGTCGGAAACGGACGAAAACATTTTTCGACCCCTGCTCGTCGAGACTCCGCCCTCGCATCGTCCCCGAATCGACACGGTTAATTATTTTAATCGTGTTCATAACGCAATTTGATACATTAATGCGCCGCTGACGGGTATTGAACCTCGCGCGGGCGAGGCGTATCGATCGCTCGCGAATCCGAAATAAATAGCCGAGCAAAAAATGTCGACAAAAATATTCGCCGACTAATCCCGGGGCTACCAATTTTCGCGCCGTATCAAATGTCGAAGACACGCGAATTTCGCGACCGTCGTCCGAGGGAGGGCGAAGAGGGGGGCGAAGAAAAAATTAATTGCCCCCGCCGGTTATTAAAATTGATACACACGGCGATCATTAATATTCGAGCGCGAGTTTGATTAAAACGAAATAAATTAATACGTTATTTGTTCGCGCACAATTCAATGTAATTATTGCGCTACATGTTTTTAATTATGCAGGACGCCGCGCGTGTTTGTATTGTGTTATGCATTTATCGACGGCAGTAATAATTTACGCGCGATTATTAAAACCATTATGATTTCGGGCCTGTATTTGTTTAAAGCCCGGACAAAATGAAATATTTTTGCGCATTCCGCGCGGCACTGATTGCGCGCGTACAATATTGATATTTTCGTTTGGCATTCGATTAACTTGTTAAATATGTTACATTGTAATGCAACGTTTACGGCGCTGTAAATAATCTGAGAGTCGGGAGCCGAAGATAGTTTGAGGTTATGTAATATTGCGCCGTGCCATTATTATCCGGGCGATCCGGGTGTATATGGGACAGACTTGTCCGAACCACGAACATTATTTATTTCGACAAATCCCATTATGTTTTCATGAAAATTACTTCAGAATCCAAACTGATGATCAAAGGTCCAATTTTCAATGACATACTGAAATGTATCCCTAATCTCAGCTTTCGTGCGTCCCTTTGAAAATTCGTCATTCGTTCCCATCGGTTCGCACATGCGCACAACCCGCAGGACGGATCGTATTATGATCGCAAATAAATGGCGAAGTATTAAGTTGCGCGAGCGCCGTAACTTCGTGTATACGAAACAGTCATCCGTCGTGGTCTTTTGTAAATATTTGCCGTCGAGCCAGCGCCATCTAGACTCGGCTCTCCACGACGCGCAGCCGTTTGTTTACGTAAGCCCAGCCAAGATATTTAGATTTGAATTTCCGACTCGGAATCGTACGCGACGTGTTCTTCATTTCTGATTGCCCGCGACTTATGAAACGTATACTATTTACATATTTTAACCGGGATGGCGTTTGCACAGTTTCGCGTTCATTATACCGGTGTAAGTGGTCTCGAGAGGGGGGGGGGGAGAAGAACCGACAAGTCACGCCGGGACGTTCGATCGGCGCGCGATACAAAATATTTGTTGTTCGTCCGCCCGAGTCGAAGTAATAATGAGATTTACGAGAAGTTGGCGGAGGCGCAGTTAAAAGTACGAGATAGCCGATCGGGTCCGTTTTGCCGGTCGATTACTCTTGGGCTGCTCGGCGCGTTTTGTTTAAACTTTGCCAATCTGACTCCTCGTCTTTTATTCCGTCGGCGCCGAAATAACTTTAACTTACTTACTTGGAGAGGCCGAAGTTTTTTTCCCGTGAAGCACGCGCGGACTCCAAACGGAAGGCACGGAATTGTCCGCGATTAATGAGTACATGAAACGAGTGCCCGATTTTCATTAGGAAGTTTCGCTTAATCCGCGCTTTTTTCCCTTCACGCCCTCGAGGGGAAACTTTTGATGGGAAACTCGTTTCGATTGTTTTACGACAGTAGTTTGCTTTCCGAGAAAATTATGGTTCGTTGTACACGATAAACTGCCGTCTATATAAATCGTCTAAATATAACCCATACATAGAAACGTCGTGGGTGTGACTTTTCCCAGATGATGTAGTTAATTTTACTGGATCTATGAAAATCTACTATGCCTAATTGGAAAGATTCTTCGGAGAAACATTAATTCTTTGTTCAGAGAAGACTTTCAGATTTCAATTAAAATTTTAATATTTGTATTATTGTGCGATTCATGACAGTCCGCTGAGATTAATGTTACTGCATTAATTTAGACGGAAAAAAGTAGACCTAATTCGAGGCAGTCCGAGCCAATAATTACGTCCCGGAGCTTTAATAATGCAATAATTACCGCACATGTTTGGGACGCCGCGGGTCGTTTGTTTATGTTAATGCGCCGGGCCTTCTTGAGCCGCGTCTCGGACAAACAGTCGCGCGCATGCGCGTAACAGCTATGGACATTTGACGGCTGCAGGGCGCCGTCCTGGACCTTGGTAAATTGTCTATTTACATAATGTTACCGTAATTAAGACGCGGCCGAGGGATTACCGCTGTGGATGTCATTAAACATTCCGTTGCATGACAGTTTCATACGCGGGGCGTTGACAATGAGTAACTGCGTGCTTGACAATACACGTCTCGTGGCGACAGATGCTAAATAATACGACATGGCAAATAAGGTCCACCTAATGGCTATTGTTTTTGTGACTTTTTGTATTTTTTGCGAGGATCCGTCTGGGATATCCTTCGACCAGATTGATTACTTGCTTGAGTTATTGAAGATCAAGCTAATATGGCTGATCGGAGAACCTGGATGAATCTATGAGGTATTCATGATCTGCACAGAAATCTTGATAAAAAACTGGTTCTTTTCAAACATCTTTGACCACGTGATGCTACATTTATTCAGATAAAACTTATAATCAAAATAGCCATCGTGATTTTTTCCCAACCATACTCCGACGTTTATAAAGGGACACTGACATTTGAAAGGAAACATTTCAGAAACTTAGCTCGTCGGGACACTATCGTCTTTAAGAACAAAAAAATGTCCATTATATTTAAAAATGCTTCGATCAATTTTCATTAAAAAAATTGAAAAGTTCGTTCAACTGTCGTGTGGGACAAATCGATGGAGAAACGTCGCGTTCCAGAACGGTCGATTTTTGTCACTTAAGCAAACAGCCCAGCGGATTAGCGCAAATAAAAGTGCCGGGGGCCGCGTAGGTCGCGATGTTAGCACGCGGCCGCGAGCATCGTGTCGGCTAATGTTAGATCTAAGAAAAGGATGCAGGAAATTAATGGCGCGTCCGCGTCCAACTGTTTGCATGCCACGACGTTTTAATCTTTGTCAGCGCGAAGCGTATCGCGCGCGCAGTAGGCGGATAAGTACACGCTGTAGTACGAGCGATTTTTCGCGAAAAACCGTCTTGTTTCACGACCACTTTGTTGCCAGACCGAGAACTATGAAGTGCTAATCTCGCGCGAGCCGAAGCGCCACCTGGTTATGAAGCGGTGAACAAGTCCATTCATGTGGTCAGATGCTAGCTTTTTTATTGCTAGCTTTTCATTCAGTGTAAAATCGAACAAAAGAATTAAATAAAAGAAATGATCAACGCATATGAAAGAAAGGAGGGAGGTTTTCATTGTTTTGTTTTGTAAAAGATTAAGACACGTTTGCGTGTAAATAATTGCCGGGACACCTTAAAAGGTCTGATGCGCGATCGTCTGGAGCTAAGAGTGAATTAAGAAATAATCGAGCGCGTTGTAACTGTCGCAAAATTGAGCCAACAGATTGGACGTAACCGCGCGATAATTGGCGACACGCAGCCGGTGTTACGCCGGAATAACACGGGGTTAAATGGCACAGACTCGTGGTTGTTTCGTCAGTTGCGCTCACTCTCATTATCATACACGTTTGGCTGACACGGTGGTCGGGCCGTGGCGTCATACCTCAGGTCTACGAAATGCTCGAAACATAACCTTATTAGCTTTAGTTTACTTGTGTCAAGGTGACTTTCCGACGTCACCTAACCTTGAAATTCAGATCTCACATTTTTGTAAATATCACGCATAACCTTTCCGAAAATCAGCTACGTCAAGGTAAGGTTTGTATTGTAAGTAAGAAAATATTACAATGTTAAGTGTATCAAATCAAGAGACACGGTAGTCTCTCTGTCCAAGTACACAAATTTAAATGTTATATTTTTTAGAGGGTATTTAACCAATCAGTTTCTATCTATGTTATGTGTGCGTAACAATAACCAGTTATCTCTCCATCACTGGGTTCTTTCCTTTAACTTCACCATTGCAATTTCCACCCTCCGAGATTGGAATTAGGTTATGTTTTGTCAACTTTCCGCCAGGACAAAACACTATTCGCCTCGAAAATCCCCGTAGAATCGACAAATCGAGTGTTTGTTGTCGCGAAATCCTAGGCTCCATCAAAAACGAATCAATTATGCAAATCGCGGGGCCCCGGGTCTGAGCGCGCGAACGTTTAAGTACAATCCGGCAAATCTCGGCAGATTCGGCCAATTACGTCACGGCCCCGGGGGCGATAAATTAGCGGGGTCACACCCTCGAAAGACGATGCACCCGGGGCGCCCTCTTTCTTTTCTCGTCGTGGCGGATGCGATCATTGTCACCCGTAAGCCCGTACAATGATGTGCGCATACTTCATAACCATCCGTCGAGCTATCCATATGTCGCGTCGCGCCATCTGCGAGCCTCGATGGCCTTATAGAAATCGCATTATATTAATTGAATGCCCCGTAAAAACGCGCGCGAACTCCGCACTTCGCGCGCATCTGCTCGCAAAGCGATACGCGTCTAATTAACTTGATTAACGGCCGCTTATTTGCCTAAGAGTCGCGTGCATTAACCCACTGTCCACGGAGTAATCGATACGACGACCCCCGGGACGCTGTGTTTTTCGACCGAATTCCGTCCTAATGACTCGCTTACCGAGTCCAAAAGTGCAAAGTTACTTTCGCAACAATTTTGCCCGCAACTTTTCCACTCCCGTGCAGGCAAAAACGCGCTATTTCCGCCCGCTTAATTACCCAAAAATCGAAAAACGCAGCCGCAGCGCGGCGGAATTTACGCAAGTCATGAGTCGTAAGTATGCCGATAGCGAGTTATCGGAATTGGCGAATTGATTCGAAATTTATTAAGACCCATTACCGGAATGCTCGCTCGCCCACTCGACGCCTTATTAAAGCCGAATTGAGCGGCTGTAAAGATTACTCGGATATGCAAAGTCGTCGGCCGAAACGCGCACGCACACAGCGCCATCGCGGCAGTCCGAATGGAAGCGCTATTTTTACCATAACCCTTCCCCCGGGTTCTCCGACGAAAGGCCAGCTTGTCACCTTTCGTTCTGACATTTTCGGTTCCGCAAAGGTGAATTCGTCAAGTGATCTCATCCACTTATCCAACCCCTCTACCGTCAATTCTGAAAACCAAAACAATCTGGCTGAATTGATGAAACAGATCGGTTAAAGTTGTTTTATCAAATCATCAACATAATTAGTTCGACACTGGTAAATATTGCATGTTATTCAGGAAATGAAAGAAATTTAGTTTTTAAATGGTAACTCTTGCAGAAATCATCCTAATGAACTAAATCGTATCTTTAACCTCACAATTTGGTGAACTCAGCATGTTGACATAATATGTCAACAAAAACCTTGGATGACCAAATAATCTGGCAGATTATCACCAAATATTTTGGCAAATTTAATGATTAACATTTCAGTTAATTCAACCAAACATTTTTCTGAGTGCAATGTTGGCCATCGAAGCGCTGCAATAATGCCCTGGACAATCGCATTGTCCATTATTGGTCCGTTCGGCCATTATGTCTCGAAGTCGGCATTGTCGGGCGTTTGTGTGCGCGAAACGGCGCTAATTATCGGCCGGTATTGTGACAGGATGAAAAGCGGCCGCGGACGCAACCGGTAGCGGAATTTAAACGGCCCGATCCATCATGGTCGCGTGACACCGCGGACAAAATTCTAATTAGAGTTGGATCGTGTTCGCCTGTCGTCGACTTTTTCGCGCGATTTTTGCGCTAATTGTCGTCCGATGAATATTCATCGGCGCCAGATCGATCGCGATCTGGCGTCATACTTCGATCGGTATGCAAATCGGCTGGACGGGTTTCGCGGGGGAGAGGGGGGTAATGACGGCTGTTTAATGACGCGGTGGGACTCCCCCGTGGCGCCGAACGCAGTTTTCTAATGGACCACCCGTTGCTCTGATATCTTCGTTTGGTCCCGATAAGTTAATGGGTCGATTTGGTACGCCGGCTTTTTCGGGTCAGCAGGTCCACTCAGGTGGCCGGGATAGATCGATCGTTTGGCAGGTGGTTGGTGAAATCTTTATTAGCCGGCGGTTTATTGGAAGATTGTTAGTTTTGGTGCGCTCTTCATTGGGCGTTCATTGAATTACCTGTTTTATGTGCCTACCGGTGGTGGCCCTTTATTTCAATTTTTCAGTGGGAGGTGGAAATCGTAAAGTCCTAAAAGTAGGGTTCACAAGTAAGTTAAAAACGTCCAAGACCAAAACCCAAGCATTCTGATCTCGAAGACAATGGAGTCGAAACAGTGTTCTTTCAGCAAAACATTTTGGAACAATCTTCCTCGTAATTTATATCATCCCATTACCACCTTCATAGACCATCGTGAATGGCTTCTTTCCATCTATACACGGTCATCTACGAAGATACATCGGTCATTTAGCCAGGAGAAATGCCGACTCAATTACACAAAGGGCTCGCGAAATATGGCCCATTCGCGTCAAAACTATTTCATCCTAGTCGCCGAATAAATCAGATAAGCCCGCTTATTAAGAAACGGCCTGACAGGTGAAGAAGTGGCGCAGCCGGGCAATTCTTCATGCGAGTCGTCGCGCCATTGCTCGCGCGCGAAATAAACGGCCGTATATACAGGTTGCATTATCATATCTCGTCTAGGCCGCAATTCCGCAAAGCTGGAAATTACTACATTAACCCGATGGAGGCAAGAAGGTGCGATGGTCTGGCGCCCCCTTCGCCCCCTCCCCCCGTAGACTTGCCGAACTTGTGTACACAAGCGCGACTACACGCGCGGACTTCGGTAACTACACATAGAGGGCGCCACGTATCTCTTCCGTCTTCGTTATCCCCATTACGAGCGGCTGCACCGGGAGCTCTAAATATTTTACGCGAGGGGCTGAGTCCTCTTTGTCTCCCGCGCCTCTCTTTCGCCTTTCAAATATCCTGTTTTAACTTCTCGCGTATCCCCGACGAGTAACGCGATCCAAATGCATTCATTCCGGGAATCGACGTCTCTCGCAGGCACGTCGATGCCGCGAAATTGAAGTTGGAAGAAGGGAGCAGGGGGTGAATAGACGTGTTTGAAAAAATGGAAAATTTTTTTTTGGTAAAAAGAAATTAACCTGTGCAAAACTTGCCTGGTTATGTATAGTTTGAAGGGGAAATAGACTTCGAGATAATATTTAGAGCGTTATTTACACGAGGAGCAAAAAAGGGCAGGCGAGGTGAACGTAAAACATGCGACTCCGCTTACAGGAGTTTAATAATTAGTGCTGAAAATGTATATGCATGTGAAATTATTGATTCCTTACATGTTATTTCCGAGCGAAATTAGCATTTCACTCGTCGTACTTAACGACGTATTTGGCAAAAAAATAATTGATAAAAAGGAACGTGAAGACGCTCTCGTGTTCTCAAACGACATAGACCGGCGACGGAAAAATTCGGCATTCAAACTGGCATTTGGAATTTCATTTCACTTTTTCGCTTCATGAATTCATAAATTTTAATTTTGGTTCATGCATATGAATGCACGATCCGCGCTGCCGCTGTATCACACGCGCCGAATTTTTGCGAAACCGTGATCGCCGTATTTTTTCAAATCGCGCGGCTAACCCTAAATTACCCGTCGTTCGCGCAAATAAACCGACTCGTCGTTTTTTTCCTAGTCCCGGCACCTCGAATTAAGGTCTTTCGACACATAATAACCCAGCATTACACGTGTCTACACCTATTCCATCCTAGAAATTTCCCCGCCGGCTACCCCTCATTTGCAAACAATGATCCGATTCCGCGAAATGCGTAAAACATACGAAAATGGTGGCCTTGCGGCGGCTAACACGTTGAAATTCCAACAGGAAAAGTACACGGAGAAACATACTGAAATAAATGTTAGCTAGAATTAAAGTAAATTTTACCACATCAGATAATTATCCTTTATTGAATAAGTATAAAAACTTTTCCCAGAAGTAAATTCTGTCTTATCATGATAACATTTGATGATCTAATAAAATATAAATGTTTTTAAGAAAAGATGATACGTCATGTTTACTTAATAGAATGATAGAATTCAATATCGTTTTAGGAAGTTATATTTAGGAAGTGCAGTTTAGGAAGTTTAACAGCATATTTCTCGGAACGTGAATTGAGTCGAAAATTGTATCGCCGTAAAAAGCATTTCCCGTAAAGCGCGCTTGTTGCAATTGTAAATTACTCGTACCGTGAAGAATTTTACGAGCGCGAAACAGCAAGTGTTCGGGTAATTAGACGGAAGACTTTGACGTGCGCGCGTTTTATTGAGTGCGAAAAGCGCGGCCCGTGCGTGCATTGTCTTACGCACAAGTTCGGCCTGGCACAGTCTGCGCGCTCCCTATGAATTTAATCAACGTAATTTTGCGGCCACGCCCCGTCGAGCCTTTAGTCTCGAGTCCACAAGAGTGCCGGAGCGCGAAGGAGCGAGGTTTCGAGAGTTTCTGGATTTACCCGGGACTCCATATTTTACAGCGAGGATGCCGGCGGATTTCGTATCCGACACGCCCCTGTCCCTCGCTCGCTCTTTTCGTAGGCATCCGACGCTTATTACTTTGCATCGGAAATTTCGGGGAGAAAATTTAATCCGCATTTTCCATATACGGCGTGTATGGCCCACATTCATCCGGGAGACAAAATTGAGTTTGGACGAAACCAATTTGGAATTGAATTCAAGGTTATCCGACGAGAGATTTGGTTATGAGAGTCTCAAAGAAGTCTGGGCGTTACTTTGCAAGTAGCTGATTTGCGGAGGTGAATCGAATTTTCAAGTTGATATACGAAGAAAAATGCACTAGAATATATATTGCAAAACGATCCATTGCTATTCAAAAAACTGAAAAAAATGTTTGCCACAGATTAGCTTCAAAGTGGGCTAAAAATAATCCCCGTTACTAAAAACGTAGTGTGATAGATGTATAAATCGATTGGAAAAACTTTTTATTAACCTTTCGGGGGACGTTATCCAACACTTGATGTTCCGTCAAATGTAATGTCAACTAACGAAGTTAATTTAACGGATTTTATTGTTGAGCTAACAGATTATTTGTCCCTTACATAAACTATTTGAATATAACAATTTTCTGGCTGTAACCGAGGGAGGCACATTCTGGAAACTGCATACCGACGATTCATACGTAGCGCATGCACAGTTCGAAAACGCGAGTCGTAAAAAGTCTCTCGCGTGTCCGCGACACGTGTCGCTGAAACTCCGGCGTCGTTTTCGGTTTACGACAACGGCGTGGTACAATGGGCCATTGCGCACGACGAGTTACAGCGTGGCATTCAGTTTATGCAAACTGTACGAGTCACGCGGAACCATGCGTCCTACTCGACAACAATTAATTAGTTGCGTTACATTTCGCCGGGGGTAATGAAAAATGGCGGAATTTTTCATTATCTTATTCGTTCGATTTATGCCGCGGGAACTCATTACCATCGAGTTATGCATCTTATTAAATGCCGAGGTGTTTGCTCTGGAATTCAGCTACACAATATCCCGAGCAAAGTGGATTTCCCTGTAACGAAAAACGGCCCATCACCCATCACGAAGCTGTATTCGCACTAATGAAAGCCCGCCTGATTTGCTCGCGGCTTAATGAAAACCCGAATCGCGAACCGGCCACGCGTCTTACATGATATGAGAAACATTTTCTCATAGCATGTATTTAATATGTGCTAGACTTATATTCAATCGCATCATACATAAACCATGAAACCATCGCCAAACATTACGTCACGTTTGCAAAAAATTTGTGAGACTTTTCCAAAATTATAAAGAAAATTTTACATCTAATCTCTGAAAATTTACTATACCAAATAGGAGAATTTATGTAAACATACACGAATCATTTTTTAATGCAATGCAATACACCCGATAAGGATATGACATGGTTAAATTTATTATAAATCTAGGATATTTAATACATCAGTGTAACGTTTGCCAAACGTCAGAGTAACCAGAAACGCGTTTCCCATCATGTCGCACGCGTTTTTGCCGCGCCGAGTCACGACTCGGTAGTACACGGCAACATTGCACGCGTCCGTGTTTAGGCATAATCGCTCCTACCATGTTTGCCCGTGGACTTAATGTCATAATATCAGCGGACTAGATCGGCGACTCGATCGCGTCGAATCGAACGTGTCATTGTGCGGGAATCCTTGTACCATTGTGCACCGCAGGATTATTTTCTCGGGAATTAATTGAACGATCAGCGGCGTTCCATTAGTTCGCATGAAAGAGGTGTTTTTTTTCAAGTGGAACGCACTCCGACGGATGACGAGGAAATAATGATGTATGTATTTCGGATCCGACAGACCTCCCGGGTACGAAGAGTTCGATAGCATTATGTCAGATCCGATTATGTGGTCGGCGCGATTGGTCCAGGTACTGTTACGTATGACTCACACACGAAGTTACGCGTGTCGGATTGTTGACAATGGTTCTGCTCCAACTTCGGGAAGTGTTTCACGGAATTGATTTAGCGTCGTGCTGTCTGCGAACGGGAACGTATTCCGGTGTCTCGCGAAGTCGGAGTTCAAAGATGATTCGATTTGCCCGAGCGCAACTCGCGCCGTGACGGATTTGTATCGATTAACCGAAACTCGGAAAACATCAGTCAGCGGCAGTTCTTCTGGCTGTCAATTGCAAGTCCGATTCTCGATCAATTTCTGTCACGGATACTATCTGGGAACGTCGTGGCTTTCGGGTTACCAACGACCTTGCATTTGAATTCCAAAGCCAGGGTCCGAGACCTCCTTTTGTCACTTCGCGTTGAAACAGACTCCAAAAATCGATTTCCTGTCCCAACAGGTAACCCAATTAATC
Organism: Ceratoteleas bidentatus; assembly: GCA_022817645.1. Taxonomy (NCBI): domain Eukaryota; kingdom Metazoa; phylum Arthropoda; class Insecta; order Hymenoptera; family Scelionidae; genus Ceratoteleas; species Ceratoteleas bidentatus. The sequence goes on from JABFPB010000318.1 coordinate 41,298, forward strand.
ACACTCCAAAAATCCCGCCCGCACTCTATCAATCAGCGAGGCTCCTCCAGAAACTATGACAATGTTTGGACAGCGACCTTGCATACGCTTAAACCGACCTTTCCCGAAAACAGGCAGCTGCGTCGGAGTCGTTGACTCCTGTCCGGAACCCGATACTCACTCCTCCAAGTGTCACCCCCCTATACCCCTCCTCTTCCAAAAACTGTCTCGACTAGCAGATAATTTTCGTACTTGCGCGCGTGCAACTGAGGTTTGGGGCGAAGGAAAAATGAAAAAAGGACGCGGCACGCTCCCGGCGGGGTTCCAGGGGCCCTCCGTTCCCCGCAACTACACGAGTTTCGGGGTACGAACAAAGGGCCCGACGCGCGCCGACCCCTCGATCGGCGCATTGTTCTTGCGCATCGGTTTTCGCGGCGCTTTCTTATGGAAAATTTGCGCGTTCGTTAGGGCGACAAGTCACACGGAGGGGGGCCCCCGTGACACATGGCTGCCGTTGCGCACAATGCGCGCGTCCAATTGTTGCGCTTTCCGTCGAGCAAATTACTTTTTTGACCCGGGGCCGATCGATTTGTTTGTGCCGAATGACACGAGCGGCTGTCCCGCATATGCGGACGCGTCGTCTCAGCTGAAAAAATAGCGCATAAGACGCGCGGCTTTGTTCGAAGGGATTCCTGCTAGGGACAAGTTTGCGAATGCTGATGGGAAGGTTGTAATCAGTTCCGACGCAGGTTCGGGGAAAAAAGTACCTGTCGGGGAAGGTGACATCGCAAGCAGGTTCGACTTTTGAGAGCTGGGATGTGAGGAATAAAGTTTTTTGCGAGGCTGCATTTGGAAACTTGGAAGGGTAAATGGAAATGTGTTTGAATCAAATTAGTCTTAGTCAATATTAGTTTATCTTAGTTTGGGATGGAAGAACTCCAAGTAAACGAGTGGAGATGTAGTACATTCTGAAACAGGATTCGAATTACATTTGTGGATTTGGGACTTGTTGATTTTGATGTATGAACACAGGTCAACATCATGTGAAGATAACAATTTGTTAATGGCGTATTTGAGTAGCAATCTTTCCCCTAGACTTTGTCCATTTCTTTCTGTGTTCAAATAATAATCCAAGATTGTTCAGTTTAAAGATGACCTTCAACGAGTCAACTGAAGGCATCCTGTTCAGAATGAGAACAGTCCACACTTAGGAAAACGAAGTTGATCCGTTAATCGCTTGGAGACAAAGTCTTGTCAAAATCGAGTGAACTTTCGATGCACGACTTCGCAGCTTTGTATGCCGCGAAGTATGGCGCGCAATGGCGAGGAGGGTTGCAGGATTGAACGGGACTTTCGAAGGTTTCCGGAAAGTACACAGACACGTCTGCGCGCGTACGTATGGAACTGGCAAACAAGTCAACCGAACGCCGGTGATTTATAATGATTACCGCGCCGTACGAAACCGTCAGTAAATAACGCATTGCCGCTATTATCAACGGAGATACGTTGTCTTATCGTAGAAGTTCTCGTATGAAGTGTCGGAAGTTCGCGGGAGAATGTAGATTATACATTCGAAAGGTAGATGACGATTCTCGGCAGTCGGAGAAACTCCGGGGCGGATTTGATGGATTGCCTTGCAAAACATCCTGCGCTGTTCAAAGCACGAGTTTGAACATTCTGACAGGCTTATGGAATAGTAAATATACGACGCCAGCTTCCACAACAACGCCGCCGAACTCGATCGCAGCCGGCCGCTTGCAACTTTTATCCAGTCCCCGGGAATCCAAATATTTATCACCCTGTCGCAACATTGTAATACGCTCGTCACGTGAATTATAATTAATCTTACGGAATTGTCTTTCGTCCTATTTGAATATGGATCACGAACGAAGTGTATCTACACAGGGGAGTTTCTTGGGAAAAACGTGACAAAACGCATTTTGCTTTCTTTATTAGCGTTTTTGTAACTATTACAATAATTCCTATC
>JABFPB010000319.1:0-43194 GCA_022817645.1 Ceratoteleas bidentatus
AGGTGGTTCTGTCACGAAAAACAAATTGTTCTAGAATAATATCGTCGATCCTGGGTGATTCTGACCAACTCCGTGATGACGACACGGGAGTCACATGGGATTCCGTTGAAATTTAAGGCGTTAGATTTTCCGATAATTTACGAATAATTTCCGCGAATTTATTTATACCGATATCGAACATGCATAAAATAAAATAAAAAATAATAATTTACTTGTATGTAATAATAACTCTCTCGAGTAAATCGATTTATTTACGTTAAATTGATTTTCTCTCCAGACGTATGCTTGATTATTACGAAAAGTATTAAAATTGCAGCGTACTAATGGAGCAATTAAAAACCGTACGAGTCCGATCGAGCGAAAATATCGCTCGATCATCAAGTGTGCGCGTAAGAACCTGTTTTGTGTACTGCAGCAGTTTAGTATTTAGTTACTAAAACCAAACTCGTTCCGTTATCATTCAGCATCGGCAGAAAACTTTTCGCAACCATTCCGAATGTGCGGAAATGGTTCCGCAACCATTCCGAACATACGGAAGTCGTATAGTTCCGCACGCGCGAGACACTTTCCGCATCAACCCAAAATCGTTCCGTATCCATACCGCTTCGGCAGAAAACTTTGTTGTGAAAAGTTTTGTTAGATACCTTTTGCTTCAAAATATTACGACATGTGCTTGGTATTTCCGGTATCATCTTCTGTGTATTCAGACTCCGTTGATATGTCGCGTTTGGGTCACCGTAACTAAATACTAAACTGCTGCAAAATAGGTTCTTACGCGCACACTTGATGATCGAGCGATATTTTCGATCGGATTCGTACGGTTTTTAATTGCTCCAATAGTACGCTGAAATTTTAACACTTTAAAATCAATTTAACGTAAATAAATCGATTTACTCGAGAGAGTTATTATTACATACAAGTAAATTCTTTTATTTTATGCATTTACACTCGATCCCGACTAAGAATCCTCTAAATACGAAGTTTCTATTGACGATATTGCATCGTTTACATTTAATTTTTTCGAAAACTATCGAAATTAGGATTACACTTGCAACGAGGATAATGCTCGTCATAATATCATGAATAAGTATGTGAAAAATAAAGAAAATGTGTTCAGTAGAATTCGAGATATGACGATATAATACACTTTGATTATCGTTCCGCGTAGACAATTACGATGTTAAAGTATCCGAGATTAATCGATGCGTACTTACGTACGCCGTTGTATCTCGAATTCTCGAACACCCAATTGATGATACACTTTTTATTTGTAAGTTTTTGATAGATTTTGATCGTTATGAATACGCATCAACATAAATATTGCCCTTTAAGAATAAATAGAAACGAAGAATAACGCTACATCGTCGAACTTCGAATATTTAACCTTACTTTTCAATGTCAGCTTCACAACTAAACACGTTATTTTCTTTAATAACTCTTTCAAATGTTCGTTAAGGTATACTTTTCTTTACCAGACTCGACGCCTTTTTTAATTTCCTGTTTCCCTGCAACATTTTTAGACGTTCATCTAATCGTTTTACATTAAAAACATTGATTTTTCACATCATTCATATCTTTCTCTCTTTCTATCGCATGTCATTAAATAGGATCTTATTTTTGAAATATCTTTTTCAAATGTTCGTTGACCTATGTTTTTTTGCACTATCCTAACGAAAAATGTATTATCTATCGAATGGTATAAAAAGAATCGATATCTAAAACTTGCTCTCACGCTCAAACTACCTTAATAATAGTTACAAAGAACTACTAATGACGCATTAGTCTACAAATAATCGCATTTTCATAGTAGAAAGATCTTTCCCTACAATAAGGAACTAACTTAAATCCCGTAAATCTTTATTGTTGTTCATAAAGTTACTAAGTCCTAAATTCAAAACAAGATGATCACGTTAACTGCAATAGAACAATATCATGCAACAATAATTATAACAATCCGTGCTATTCAAATAATAATAAAAAAATGCTATTCAAATTGTATAAGTTACAGATTTGTAGGATAAAAAAGAAAAATCCGGTAAATGTTGTTTGTAAATGCACGGTATGTACATCCTTTACATTTATTAATTATTTACGTAGATGTCATATAAATTCAAATGTTATTAATAGATTATTAATAATGACCACAGATATCAACAATATTCCAACAATTATACCATACATATTAACACAAATAAACTTGTTACTAATAACTGACTATTAATTATCGTAAAGACAATAAATTCGAACCTATCATTTATACTGACTTGTAACAGTCCGAAAACGTATCTGATTTATGAGAGAAATTAAGCGAAACAATCAACTGCTACCCTTTTTACGAAAAATTTTCCCTTGGTGCAAACTCGCCCCACTAAAACACCGTAATAACTCTCTACCCCTAACCTGAAATGAACCTATATAACTTGTAATACAAATCTTCGTCAATTTTATTTAGCATGCAGATAATCAGTCATGAATTGTATTATTTAAAATGTTTAATTTTAACTGAAAATGTTTAAATGGACCACAAATTAAGCTTTGCAACGTATATTTCAACTTTTAGGCATTAAATATATATTCATCAATTGCGTAAAAAATGTTATTTGTAAACGAAATATTTTGTTATTATAAAACCAAAATAAGTAAAAAGTGGCAACATTTTTTCTTTACAATCTAAATTATAATTTTTACATAAAATAGCATTTGGGAATAGAATCCTTGTTACGGCAGTAACAACAGTCTGACATAGCACCGCGTTTCTCTTAATGCTTCGTATCTACCCAAAAAAATCAGTCTGCAAACTGTCTCGAAAGTAGCTTGATGTTATAAGTCTGCATATAATTCGGATTGCGAAAATTTGCCAGACTAAATCCACTCGTGTTTTAAACTCCCTTTAACATGCACATGTAGAAAAATCTTTTATACATGAAACATTATTTTAGAAAATTGTTTAACTAGACTTATGGCAATATTATTTTTGAAATTAATTTACAGATGTACATTTTTTCCATTCCATTTTTAGTACATTTATTGTACGTTATAAAAGGCTATAAATAAAAGTTTCTTCTTGTAATGCGTTTTTATAGAAAAGACAATCATAAGAAGAACATTACAATTCTAATTGTTGTGCAACTGAAATTTCACTTCTGCGACGGAGTTATTTTAATTAAAAAATGATCAATCTGTGGAGAAGGTGGAATTAAAATGGAACAGTTTGAACCAACCCACTTTCCAAGTTACTATAACGTTTTGAACTATTAACATGCACTTTTACATCCGCAATAATCCTACAAAAAATCTTGACCCAGCTTGTTCAAAGGTCCGCGATCAATATGAAACTGTTGCCAAACAAGTTAATATTTTGAATAACACGGCACTGCAAACTTGCAACAATCTTGGCTGGAGCTTTATGTTTATAAGATCGCAAAAAGCAAACGAACGATAATTTAAAAAGCGTGCTCGTTTTTGTTTCACTTGTCAAATAAGTTTGCAAATAGAAGCGCACAATAAACTCATTTGCATAATTACGCGTGCTGTTTATATTTCATTAGCCTTAAAAAATTGCTTTCATGATATCCAAGCAAAAAATGCAGGACAAGCGTCGCATAAAAGTCCGATATCAAAGCATTTAAAAGCCAATTCAATAGTGGCTAGATTCAATTCGCAGAGCGAAATTATTAAAACAACACAGACGTGCTTTTATGCTACTGTTCGTCACGAACGCTTTTATTCTTATCACTAAAAATTACGGCGCCGTTATAACGGCCATAAAATTGGACAAATTAATTACAGCAAGACACGATTATTGCTGTCCGCGGCAATAAACCGTGTCAAACGATCATCGTTGCAATCACGGGATCAACTTTATAATCGAAACAATTTATTGCATTATTTTGGTGCGCGAAATCCGTAACGAGTCACGAACCGGTGTAAATTCGACAGCGATTGACCGACCAAACGAAGAGATCGGCAAAATGAGACGCCGCTCTATAAATCACGGCCAAATTAAGAGTAGCCTCGCCATGACTCGGCCTTAATGTGAATATAATTACCGTATTTCGCAATAAATAGCGCGCCCGGGTTAATTCATATATCGAACGTAAGGCGCGCGCGAGTTAGCAAGTCATTTCGGCGGATTAATTGCAAATTATTTGTCTACTATAACATTCTTGTGCCGATGAATTGTTTGTTCGCGTGTTAATTCGAACGGAAGCGACACGTGTATTGACGTTCATTTAGCATTACCGCCGTTATTCGTTTTGCGACTAATTCATTATGATTACAACGTTGAGCGACGTGCAATATGAATCTGTCGATTAAATTATTGTCGGTAAAAATGAAATTCCGCGTTCGAACAATCGAATTCAACGAAATGATTTGTAACGACAAATCATTTCGTTGAATTCGATTAAAGTTTTATTAACTAACTAATTATAAATATCGCGCTAATGGACGAACGACGGAATAAACTCCCGCAAATTATTACATCCGTGGAATTCAATGTATCCTTTTTTTACTAACGGTTTCATTTTATTTGTGCCATGGGGCTGAGAATAATTTAATGTAGTGTTCGATGCAACAGTCAGAAAGATGTTGTCTTTGCGCGTTCTGGCCAACAATTGGTTCGTTCATAATTGTCGAAAATGTGGCCTCGAAAATTACATTACGGTCGCGTGATGCTGGTGTTGAATTTCAATTTTTACTCTTATAATCGCTATAATGTTTCATTCAGTTTACACTGCCGTGTCAAACGATTGGTAATTTATCGAATAATGTTGGCCGAATAAAGTATTTAATTTTATTCCTTTATAGAGTGATATTCATCGGCACGATCGCGGTAATTAAAGTGATGTTTATTTGACATTTGTACCGTTTCGGTGAGGAGCACACCATGAAGTAATTATGGTTTATTTTTAGTGCAAATTGAAATAGATAGAGCAACGTGTTAGATAAGAGAAACCGAAATGGTAAACCAACATGAATTTCTTGTTGGTCGGACTATGACTGTAAAGCTGAACTAACATGTTCAAGACAGAGCCCTGTCCTTTGTGCAGTTGCATTTAATATGATTATCTAGTGACCTCAGTAGTATTTATCTGTTTGCCTAAGATAATTCCTCATTTCAGCCAAGTCCTTTTTGGTAAGAGGAATTCAATATTTTATTCAATAATTACGCTAATTCAATTTCCCTTAACGTAATAGAGCACAACTCTTTGAAAATAATCAAAAAAAGATTTCCGTCTAAATCCAAATTGATTGCAGTCTCAACCACGCAAATTATAAACAGGCAATTATATATACGAAGTCATAAAGGGATAAAAATATGAATTTTAAATGATAAAAATGCGTTAGCAAAAACGTTTTATTACCTATCGTTAATATCGACAATGCCATAATATATTCAAACTTGAACTCCTAATTACACTTTTCCACTTGAGCGTCAGTCTTGAATATTATCGGAGGTTCAATATATTAATAAAATAACTTCAATTCGAGAATTTTCTGCACTAAATACGTCGTAATTTTAAATGAAGACAAAAAGCATCATTGTTCAGTTCGGTTCAACTCAAGTAGTTACACAACATTTTTTGTAACCTAATGATATAATAATATTAAATTCATGCACGAATGGAACTAATGTAAAACTTTCAACAATTCACAAAAAGGTAACTATATTTATACGTAGAAAATATCATTTTGTAGAACAAAAGTACATTTAACGCACGTTATCTGATACAATTTTGTATAATATGCCTTTGATAAATTACTTACATTCTTTATTGATACAACACCCTTTACAATTATGGCGTCGGTTCAAAAATTCTTAAATTGAGAATGAGCTGCTACATACGAATAAGCTAATCATTTATGCGCGCAATAATGCCGATCGTATCTCATTTCGCGCACAATAATTTATCAAAGTGTAATATAAAATTTCGTTAACATAACACACTCATATTCCCGCGGACCAAAATTTATCGTCGAATCACCTCTCCAATACCGAATCTACTTTAAGACCCGTATACGCGGCGCGAGAAAAAATAAACTACGGAGCCCGAAAAAACGACGAAACTAACAATATTGGAACGTCTAATTGACACTTTATCTCTTCCCATTACCTATAAATCTATATAAGGGGTCCCTTTACGACTCCAAAAATATCTCCGCCATCATTTCGTCCTGATACACTAACTTCTGCCAAGATCAACTTAGATTAAGAAATACTACCGCTAAATGGAAGTGCGTAAGTTATTAATAGAACTTCCTTCCACCTCTCGGAACCCCCTCGAAAAGCCCTTGGCGTACAAATGGACCTATTTGACAAACCTAATTTGTGTTTTGACGCGTTTCCTAAAACCGTGGCGACGCGGCATCGATCACCGCGTCGGATTAATCGCGCCGCAATCTGTCGCGTTTCCGCGCGGTTTTTGCCGAAACTCGTCACCCCTATAACCATTTTTAACAGCCGGCATAACGCGGAAACGAAGCATCTTGCCGGCGATGACATAAAGCGTCACCTCGCAAAAAAATCAATATAACCGGCAATAAAGGCCAAAACAATATCCCGTACACTCATCGGCGCAACGGCAGCCGCTCGCGCCATAAATCCCTATCGCTGTCCCTTTATGAACCCCGAAATATTTGGCGCGCGCGACCCCAACAGCATCGCGTCCTCCAACAAATCTTCCATCCCCCGAACATAAAAAGCTTAGACGCGGAAGTAACTAAGGCGAGAGCGTTCAAGAAGCCGAGCGAGCGAGTCGGCGGGCGGAAAAATACCGAAATCCCCACTGATCCGGGCATTTGATTTCGAATGAATTCATCGGTAAAACGTAAGCCTCGGCGAAACCCGTAAAGACGTGAAATAGATCCCTCTGTTCCGACTAACCCAGGACGTTTCTTTTTAAGATGACGAGAGGCAAGCTGCGGACGCGGTGGCCACGCTAATGAGCGGCGGAAAATAATGCCGGGACTCGGCGCGTCCAAACGCAAAACAGTTTTCAATCCGACTAACGAAGGAGGAAGCCGCCGGCGGGGCCGAGACGCGCCGCCCGAGGAAAGTTAAGATGCGCTATATTGCGTATCCAGTAGAAGAGCAACCGAAAGAATATACCTCCACATGCGCGTACATTTATTTAAATGCGCGCGCGCGTGTGTGCGCAGGTGTGTGCCGTTGTGTATACGTATATATGTAAAGTGTACAGTCAGTAGTATGGGGACTCCGCACGCGCGTACTCCGAAATGAAGTTTATATTTACGACGACTGCCAGCAAAAAGGACGCCACGAATGCAAACAGGTACGGATACAGAATTTCTCGGACGAGGAGAGTGGATAGCTGCAATATCTCGAAGGCTTTTGATTTCATCCAGTTCTCACGTTCGATGGAAGGTCTTCGCGGCTCTCTAACTCCGGTTATATATCAATAGCTCGGTGCCACCAAATAAGCCTTCGTGCCCGCTGCAAAATTGAACGCCGCGGCAATCTTCGACAATGTACACCAGACACTTCGCGAGCCGCCTCTGAATTTTGATCGCGCAACTTTAATCATAAATTTTTCGATTCGCCGCTTTAAATCTTCGGCTCGAGTAGCTCGCCTAAATGCAATACCGTTCGAACTGGAATGCAACAAGTTTTTTTCCCGCCCCTTCTTCTTTTCCCCCCTTCGTCCCTCCCCCGCGAACTGCTCGACGGCTCGTTTTTCGGCACCCGCCCTTCTGCAACGAGCTATTTATGTACTTTGTACCTGCAGTGCTTTCAGGGTTCCAACTTTGTTTTATAGTTTCCCCGGTCTCGGTCTTCCTTTTTTCATCGCGCCGGTTCCCTCCCGAGAGTCGATTTTTCGGCGTTTAATTGCTCGGTTTCCGCTTTTCGCGCACGCGGAATTGTTGCTTTTGTTGGACTTACGAGGAAATTGGAGTTTTACGATTATGGTATGGTGTTTAGGGCGGTGTTTAATGTAAGGGTGATTTTGTGATAAACGAGAGAATAAAATAGTCAATTATAAGTGTACATTGTATTTTGTAAATGTCATTATGATGTACATTACGTACGTGGCAGGTCATGGAGGTTGTTTTGAAGCATGCGACGACGGTGCAGCTGTTCTAATTATTTTCGATTACGTCGATTCATTAACATCGTTGATATAGAAAAGGGCTGATTTGGGAGGTACAGGTTCCGCTGTACAAACAGTATCTGAAGCGACTGTTTTAGCTTTATACGCGCGTCGCTAATTGAGAAATGATGTATGGCACGTCGATGTTGAACGTTAATATATTTTTTTACGAAATAACGTTTCTATTGGGTTTGTCCTAAATATTAATTTGTTTGCTGTTTTCAAATGCAATCACGTTTTTTATCAAACATTTTGTTGTACTTTTTGTTTATCTTGAAAACAAGTGAAACGTGAATTCCAATAGTTCGAAATGTTTTTGCGAAATATTATTTGCCGCTGCAAGACTTATGGTATGCGTTATTACTTTTAAAACGATATTTTTTGCTTGTAATAGAAACGTGTTTTTGTGAAATCTGTTTAATGTAACAATTCCTGAATACTTTTAACTTTACTTAATCATTTTTTCTCGCGTCAGAAATATGAATAGTGCAAGCACTAAAACTGTCCTTGAAATATAAAATGCACGTCCGTATAAATTATGCATATATAACTCACGAAAATACGTTTACTTTAATTAAAATTTTCAAAAGAAAATTCATATGTATGCCGTTTAATTGCAAAAATATGAGTTGCATATTCCAATTTCATTTGCCAGTTGAAAAAATGTCGATTATACCAATGTAACGAAACCTATACAACATACTTTGAAAGGAACGTTGTTTGAAAAATAATTAGAAAAACTGCACATCGAAGAAATTACAAGTAAACGCGGAATAAAAGACTAACCTTTCATCAATTGCAGAATGTATATAAGTGTATAATTCTATGTCCACTTGCTAATTGTTAAACAATCTCTAGTCACCTTGTTAATAATATTTTTAGCAAACATTTACTGTAAGATAAATTAATCTTTTTCTAAAACGTAGGGTAAACTGCTTTCTTCTCTTCTCATTCAAATATTTCTCCGTCTTATTTCCATTATATTTTGTTACGTGGAATTATTATAAAATAACTGGAAACGTGAATTGAATTTCGTTAACATTTCAACGACGCAGTGTACCGACGACACAAATCAAGTCGAGCTTTATTGCATTACACCAAATCAATGCTATTGAAATAAATCTATTCATCGTTGTAATTAAATTGAAAAAGACGGTAACGGAAAAACATGTTTAATGTGAATACAATGCACTCGCAACGGCGTTTTCTGTTTGTGAGGATTGAAAAAGCAGTTCGCGATGGACGCCTCTTAATTGAAAAAATTAATTGCTAATTTGTTTTGATAGATTACATTCGCTTCCTAAATGTGTGGGGGGAATGAATTGCAAGTTCCGCACAACCGATCGTAAGAACTAGCGAAATCCACGATTATAACGGCACACTATTTATTTTAACATTTAATCGAAAACGGTGCAGTGACAGACTCTGAGTCGAACGCGTCACGCGTCACATTGATGTTGAATCCTGACGAATAGAAGTTATCTTTTCATTGTTCCGTCACATACAGTAATAATTATTCTTTACATACAATTTATATTTGTTTCATTGGAAATCGTATATAATGTATTTTTGTACATATATAAAATACTCACAAGAAATACGTTTTAAGGGTCATTAAATTTTTAGTAGTAGTAGATTGTTTATTCAAATCGAATGTTGTTGTTCATACAAACAAATTACGATATGCAACAAATCGATTATGAACTTTAACAGTTGCTTAGTTTTCGTAATAATATATTCAGGAAAACGGTTCGTTTGAAACTTAAAAAAGCAATATATCAATCGATTACAATGCACCATTGAATTGAATAATCAAGTAAATAAATGGGTACTGCATTGTTCGAAACGATTCGTATATAGATTGAAACTAGTTTTTTAGTTGAAGTTAATTTTAGTTTTACTTTCTGGAATGAAGATTCTAAATAGTACGCTTCTTCGTTTCTTTTTCTTTATTTTAAGACAGAGTTAATTGAATCGCAATTGAATTCCTGTTCATTACTTTTTACAGAGATTTCAAATCAACTGAAGAAACTGTTTCATTTGCTATTACCCATTTTCATGGAAATCAATAAATAGGGTTATAATGGAAAAGAATTGAAACGTAAGTTACAAATCGCATTTTACGATGCACCCGTGATTATTGATTTTTATATTCTAAAATGGAAAAAAAAGAAAATATGTAAAATATTTGTATTAAAATCTATATTACTTGACTACATTGAATGTAATAATAAAGTTAAAAATCGTGAATTATCATACTGTTTTATACGAAATGTTTGATTAAATTTTATACTCGCAAACATTCCATTGCTTTATTGGAAATGTATATATATAGTTATTAGATTTGACATTTTAGAACATTAAACTGAATTATGAATAACAACATTGTGAAATAAATTAAATTGTTCTTAAATTAACTGTGACGCTGTTCAAATATATCACAATTTTTCAATGAATATTTCAACTTTATGGTTAATAATAATAACAACCGATAACTTTCTAAATTAAATACGACATTTTAACCACATTTCTAATTATGAAAACACCATGTAAGTTCTGAAAAGTACCGTCGGAATTCGACATCGCATGTCAATAGACCTTTTATTAAATTATCACAGTTCAAACGAATTTAACTCCTGAAAACTTTCAATTAGAACGCGAGAAACAATACGTAAAAAGTTTCGCAATATTGTGTGTCAGAATAAAAGCTCAATGAAACGAGATTTCTTTCCTAAATCGATTCATTTGAATGTCGCACTGCCGTAATGTTTATTATATCGTAATATTAACATTGCACACGTATTTTAGCACAACAGACTGATTATAGTACCAGAAATAATGTAAAATTTCGTTTCCACTATCCTGGAATAACACTGTTTAATTTAAGCGAAATGACAAATTTGCCGTTGAAATTGAACCGCCGTCGAGAAGTATGCAGTTTGCCCCGCGACTTAAATGAAAAGTTTGCAAAGACAGCGTATGTACTTTACTGTTAATAGACTAAACAACGAACGCCATCTCTATCGTTATAATTCATATACGTAAATGAAGGAACTTATTTCTCATACGAAACAAAGAATATCGCTAAAAAGCGTAAGAACCCGAATACGAAACTTTTGATATAGAATAAAGAAATGCGATTCGCACACAAGCTCAAAAGTTTATTTATTTGATAAATCCTTGCCGTCGGAACATCGGAAATTTGCTATTAAACGGTCCTTTTCTTGCGACTCGCCATTCCGACGATTTTTTAGCACGTCTTCGCGACTTTTTCCCCGTCAACGGCGGAACAAGAGAGCGTCGCGTCACAAGTCTCTCAGATTTGAATGAATCTTGGATGTTTTATGGTGACTTTTTAAAGCATGAAACACGCGTACTTTTATGTCGACGATTCTTTGAGCCTCGAGTGATGAACTCTCCCCACTCGAAACTCGTTCAACACTTTTTTCATTGCAATGGGATTGAATGGTAACGGGATGGCTTAGGGTGAAAAACGCTCCGAGCAAAAATGTTGGTCGGTAAATAATACAGCTCGCGCGTCAAAAGAAATGTCCCTTTTATTGCAAATTTTTACTCAAAAATAACCGAGAGGAAGCGCCAAGTTCAAAAAGTTGAGACGAATACGCTAGACACCTTTTCACCCTCAAAATCATTTTGAAGCTCAAACGGTCGTCGGCTTTGTAAACTAGATGCGTTTCACGTCACAACGTCTTCCGTTTTGTAGACAGATGATAAGGGCTAATTAATGTTATATGATTTGTTATGGCAAAGTCAGTTCATCGACTTTGCTTGCACACGAAAAGTTGGCAAAAAAGTTATTTAAATTGCAAAACTCATTCCCGACTGTCGTTTGCTTTAAAAGGTCGTAAACTATTAAACATGGTCAAAAGTGTCTTTAGTTCTGTTGAACAACCCGTAAGAAAGTAATTAATATTTCATGGGGTATTAATATTTAAAGAACCGCTTTTTAGTCCTTTTGCAACGAAAAACTTTTATCTCAGTAAGAATCCGCGATTCCGGTTGGTTTCATTTTTGCCTCACCTATTCATTTCGTTACCCTTTTTCGAATGCCTCGCTTTTGATACGCTAGAATAAAATGAATAACGGGAAAATTGGTAATTTTTGTCTGTTATTGACAAATTGTGATATTTTGCTGGAAAATCTACTCTCCTCTGTTCCATGTAAGGTAGGTGATTCAATATTCGCCCAAGGTTCATTGGCATTGACAATTTGTTAGATAAAGAATGTTGAAATAGTAGACAATTAGTTTCTTATAGACAGAATTATCTTCTTATAATGTTTATTATAATACGATAAAATGTAAACAAGTCGCAACTATAAAATAAACAATATTGCTACTTAACCCTCAACGGTTCAACTTGGGTCACTCGTGTCCTGCCGGTTTCATCTTTTGCACTTAACTTTTAAGTCGATGCAGGTGACGTCATCTGATCTAGTTGCAACGTCCATATACTTAACTGATTATTAGCCGATTCGGAAACAGTTTGTGTGACTTTGTTCATGAGATATTAAACAGCGACATTTTGGTCAAGTCACGACTTATTCAGGTCGACCAGCTTATATGTGCTGATTAACCAAGCGGTAATTAATTGGAAATTAACTTCAATAAAGTAGCAAATGCTTGAATAACGAATTTAATTTTTATACAAATTATGAGACTTTTAAAACACTTTAAAAACAAAGTTTCACGTTGAAAAACTAAGCTCAGTCAGTTGCAATTTCGTAACTGCTTAAAAATACCACTCTTGAACCTTACAATTTTATTTGATTCTTCCGATATAATCTGGTGCTATCGATTAAACAAATAATACATGGTTCGTATACGATTTTTTATTATTTTTGGTCAGCTTATACATCATAAAATTAGCATGTCACAAGTGATCCAGTTTGACTCATTACAATTGTTAAATAAAGGTTGACCTTTTTCGAGTTAAAACGTGATAGTTTGTATCGATTTTTCTATACAAAAATAAAACTATGGACGTATGGTAATATCTGAGAATTAGAGAGTAATCAATTATTCAAGGTAGCATTAGATCGAGAGGAAAATTTTAGTTCCGTAGTTTATAAATATAAAATCCGATATTATGGTTGTCAGTTGTGTCGAATGAAATTCCGAAATATAAAACGATTAATTGATAGGATACACTCAAAGCAGTATACGTGTATGTTGAACAAACATTCTAATTTGGACAAATACAGTTTTATTGCGATTTGATTGCTCTCAATTTGCTGTAGCATTAAAAAAAATGTTCATTGTCGTGTTTTCCATTAAACTGTTGAAATTCTCAACAGTTTTCACATTTCTGATGAAAAATTATTATAATTTTGCATTGCTTCTAAACTATGTAATTCACACAAACTTGACACTTTCAACAGATATTTTAACATTGCTTTCTACGCAGACCATAAAAAATCAATTTTGCATTGCAAGTTCCTCTTTCATCGCCATTTTGTGAGGCTAAGGCCTCCACTTTTCGAGAGAAACTCCCTTACTCAGAAAAAAAATATAATAAATCCTGATAAAAATCAAACATATGTATGGTTTGTAATTTCGTATAGATTTTGTAATACCATATAACATCGTGTTTTATTTGTAGATGCCCAACATATTTCAATATAATGAAATTTATTATATTTGAAAAACAGAAACTACATATGAGATATATTGCACATATACACATTAGTAAAAATAAATATATGGTGCATGTGTGGGCATATATGTTTTCCTCTATTCTATATACCGCATTTTATTCATCAATAATTTGGTATAAATAAAAATATAAATATACCATTGACATCACTAATTTATTCCATTAAACTGCACAATGATAATTGGTAATTAAGATTAACACCAGTTTAAGTGATAAAATGTTTAATATGTTTAATAGTAAAATAAAAAATAAAAATAAATTAAGAAAACACAGGATTTTTAGTAATAATTTTGACACAATTTACAAGGACAATTACGCTGTTTTAATAACTTTCTTACAGTTGAAAACTTAACAAATTTATATTTCCATTAGTGAACAAAATTAGCTATAAAATTAATGACCCAAGTTAATTCGGTTTAAAGCACAATAACTGAAATGTAAAACATAATGTTATTGTTGAAGAAAAGATCTCAAATGTTTTGAAATTTAATAAAATACGAATCATGCAACAATATATTTTATTTTAAACCATATGCATTTTACTGGACAAATACTTCTATCAGGCGAAATTTGAATCACCTATGAAATAAAGCACGAATCGTTGAATTGTATTTTTTATCTTTATTATGCATTTGAATAAATATTTAAACACGTCGAATAACAGCGCCGGGCACAAGACACTGCTTGTAAAAATATGATATTATTAATTCAAATAAATACTCATAAAACAAACTGAAATACATTTATAACATTGTTTTTTTAGTCCATGAAAGTTTCATTTCATTAATAATGATGTTCCACATTTTCACGAAAATTATTGGAATAAACGCTTTTTACCCATGAAATATAATTTCACAAAATAAAAACATAATTCCTTAAGCTAACCTTAATCACGTGAAAAATTGACTAATCGCATTAAAAAGAAAATGCAAAACGAATACTCGTTTAATTGAATTGCGTTGAATTAACAATCCGTCTGAAAAGCGCGTTCACGAAACTCCTTTATTTTCATTCGCCCCGGTATAATGCCTCACAATACGAAACCAAACGAATAAATAACTGGCGGCTGCTCTTCATTTATTTACACTTTCGATACAGCGAACCAAAAAAAGTAATTCGCGCCGCGGAAAAAGTTGTCGTTGTCGTGCGCGAAAAATACGATCATTCTCAATATTGTGCTCCTTTATTTATAACAAAGCATCATTTCGCGTCACGGCATCCAGCAGGAAAAAAGTGGCGCGCCCGACACTCCGAATGCGACAAAAAATACTTTCACGTTTGGCGAGAAACAAAACGTCGTCCCTTTCTTTCGCGACGAAAAAACGAGTATTTTTTGTGCCGTGAGGCTAAATGCCGAGATAATCGCTATCTGCTCTTCCTTCAAGTATGCAAATCCCAGATACTTTAACATCCGGCGAAATAGTTGTAGCGCAATTACGTGCACTCTAACTCTTATCTTATTTAAATACATATTTGACATAGATCCGAACAATGCCCGGCGCTGCCAATTAAACATGACTGTTTCTGCACTAAAGAGTCTAATAACATTTGCAGGAGGCAAGAATACAGAAGACTTTCGAAGACGGTATCTCTACAATTACGCCAAGTCGGGGAACATTGTTGGCAGCCGTGCTTGACGCACAGCACGAAACGAAAATTCCGCAGTCACCGTGCTTGCCAGTATTATGCCTTAAACATTATCGTTATTATGATTATTATTGCTATTATCGTTGTCGTCACTATTGTTCCTTTGCTTCGGCTGTTTGGGCCGAACGAGCGTGTATAAAAAAGCGGAAAAAAAGAACGGGGGCGGGGGCGAATGATAAAGGGGGAAAGGAGAAAGAGGAGCAAGGATGCGGCAATGACGAATGTCAACTTAAGGTTCGAGGATTATGCGAACGGGGACAGGAAGCGACGTAATTTATCACCATTCGAAATGAATTCCACGAAGAAAGATGGACTCGGAAAACAATTGACGCTTGCGCCTTTATTTATGAACATCGAAGACAATAACGTACATTTGCTTGATCTAATAAAACAAATAAGAGCCGCGGCCCCGATGTTTTATCGCTGGTAATAAAAGCCCATTCGACAAATAGTAACGTGTGATTTTCATTAAACCGTCGATTGCGTTTTAGACACACGTTCGCAGGCGCTCTCGTCCCTTTTTTTCGTCTCTTTGCTTTCGCTAATGAAATACGTCTTCGAACAATTGTACATACTATTGATAAATACTTTAAATTATTTATAAATATATAAATAAAAGAGAGCACTTTGATCAGTATTGTAAAGCTGCTGAGATACAAACGAAATATTTATAAAGAAATCCAATTAGCCATTATACATTTTTTGAACGAAAATTCTGTACAGTTTTTGACCAGTTACGCTGCGAAATTTTAAATAAATATACATTTCAAATGCACCTGCGATTCGTTTTCATTTCTTTCACATGCCCTTCACGTCAATTCGCAAGTTTATGTATTCATGCATTTTCAGATATTCGCTTAAAAAGAGAACCGGTACAAGTTTACTAACTGCTGCATGGAAACTATCACGATTTGATACGTCGACTGGTTTGATGAAGTAAACTAATTTCTAACACGTTGCATTTAAAAAATTAGCATTTCAATTTATATCCCATGACTAGTTGACGCAATCTGAATTGAAAATCCCGATGAATCACGTTTGTAGATGTAGGCATTTTATTTTTATATTTTCATAGGAAAATCGAAGTGCGCGATATGAACCGCCATTTTTCCGAGACACGCCCCCATCGTTCTTTATCGTTAATATTTTTACTATCTTTATGAACGTGCCTAAATTCAGCGTCAGTAAATTTCAAGGTAAAATTATGCGATTATTCACAGTAAATTACTAAACAAGATAACAAGAGTAATACGTAATATGAAACTTAAGATGTTGAAATCAATTAAAATGTATTATACATTAAATATATGTCAAAAACATAAATGAATTGATTTTTATTTTCCTTAACGTAATACTCGCCATTGTTCCTCAAAGTTTATGTAAAATCGCTCCTAATTTTTTGCCTCTATACATAAGCAATTACTCTCACCTAACAGCTTGCGCAAATTAAAAGGCTTGTGTAATCAGCAATTCAGGATCCAATCATTAAATAAAGTACTATTATACATACTCGATTAGTGTTTAATGAATTGATTAATTCGTTTGACGTATGCATTTTGTAATTTTAACTCAACTGATTGGCCTACATTTAGATTCAGTTGAAAAGGTTTTGGAAATTGTTAACGCATGCCAACATTCCTGGCAAAAACCGATGACGTTTGTGTGTAGAGCGTTTACGAAGATTTTCTGCAATTATGTAAAGCAATTCACTTTGACAAATTGCATTGAAAAACATCGCTGTTCTCGATCTTCGCGTCCACTAACTTATAAAGGCGCCGATACCAATCGAACGACATAATTTAGTTCTACTTTTTTAATATCCTTTGGTCTACATTTATCAGCGAGCGCGTTGCATTTTAAGTCACATATGCAGGTCAACCGTTCGTCTTTTGGCACAACGCATTTCACCAAATAATGCTGATTCATGTAATCCGGCTCCATATTAAGTGCACGCGGCATCAGTATTGCACATTCGATTACAATTTGTAGAAATCGAATGATTTATCGACACTGCGGTCTTGCAGATCAAGAGGTGGATTTTACGCGGTTTGTGGGGTGAGATCATGGGTGACAAAAAATAATGAGATCAGTATATTTTTTTAAATCAAAATTTATTGAAATCTGACATCGCATCGTCCTTTATAAAACTAATAGATTCATACAAATGACGAGTTTTTGTGTCCATGAAGCCGTTCTTCGAATCATTACAACAACGTATACTTCATCGAATATTTATGTAAAATATGTATTTGATACATCCGACGTAAAGAATTTCCTTTCATATATATAATATATTTTGCGGCTTGTAATATCAATTCTCGATGTCACATATTTCGTGTTTCGCCAGCGAGAACATTATGAGGGCAGTGTCTATCGAACAGATCGCACGATAGATTGGCATTAATGGGCATTATTTTATACTGCACTCGCAAGAACCATACTCCACGATGCCGAAAGTAACACACCAGCAGGGGCGAATCCACGACTAATTTCTGGCGGTAAGTACTGCATTTTATGTTATGCCGTTTAGACTATTGTTTAATAGTTATACGCAAGCAGTTACATAACTCAGTTGTTCAGCAACAGTTTCTCAACAAAACACGTCTTTTGAGAGATAATGTTACAATAAACAGAAGAGGATTGTTTACACTTGGATTAACACTTACATAAGTTATGAACTGTTCTCTCAGTTAAATTTAAATAAATAGTAATTATATTCCGTTTAATTATCTTTATTTCTTATTTATTAATTTAAAAACAGCACAACAATTTTATTTATCATATTAGGTATTTTAAGCGTATTATGATATATTTTTATTCCACAATGTTTGCGTCCCGTTTATTAAACTGAAATATTTAATGGAAAACACAAAGTAAAATATACATTCATATAACGTATGATGCCGAAAATAAACAATACAAATCAAGTATAAAATGCAATTTAGGTGGTACTGTTTTACATTGTTATTTTCATTATCAATGTACTAATAGATAAATTTAATATAAATCATACAACAAACTGTTCGGTGAATTATTATTCTGTGGACAAAGCTTATAACTTTCCATGTTCTATAATAATTCACGCTCAACAACATTGTAATGCGATTATGCACATTACGAATTGCTTTTTTCTTGCAAATAAATAATTGTATTACGTTAAATACAACTCGTATAACAATAATTATATAATTACGTGATCCAATTAGAAAATACACAACTGCGTTATCTCACCTGTTTGATATGGCTGTAAATGTTCACAGATGATCAAAGAGCTTCAACACTGGCTATTCTAAACAATTTAGCCTTTGTTAGTTTTTTCCTTAGCATATGTTATACTTTTCAGTCATCGGTGTTTCAGTGAGTATGACTACAAAATCGAGATCATTAACTTCGCGAAAACAATTTAGCAACTACTCAAAAAAGTTCTAAATTAAATATGGCAGTAAATTTAAATTAGTATAATAAAGTGACGAAAACATTCATATTTAAAAAAAAAGATAAAACCCGAAAATAAAAAGCTCCTAACACATTCCATTTACATATAAAAAATTATTTATAAGTAAGAAATTTAAAACAAGTGCTTTTCTACGTATATTCAAAAAATATTAAAAACAAACCAAAATACTCATCTTATCCATCTTTTATTTTCCATTTTTATCAAAACGATCCTTTTTATTTGTAACTATAATCAAGCTTACGTTAAAAATGAGCTTGCAATCTCTCCCCCAAGATCCGCCCCTGTGCACAACAAAACTGTCGTTTCTGCACAGCAGCAACCAACAGTCGGTCGAACGAAGAGCGTTGTGCACTACTTATCGCGACTCATTATCCTTTCCTCACGCCACCGTTACATTATTGCGCACGTGCTGTACAAATTTGTACCGATACAAAAAGACGTTTTGGTGGGGGCAGCGTAACTTACGTCACATAAATACCGCTCATTCTGCAACTATGCTCACCTTTCCTAAAGCAATATATCCCGCGCGTACGTGCGATTGTTGTTAAGAATACGTCCCAAATGAACCCGCAGATTTACTACTGCATTCTTCGCGTTTAGAGTAAATTACCGTCGGCAACTGTTCAACATAGTGACGCTTGCATTTCACCAAAGAGTCGCGCGTCGGCTGAATATTGACTCGCGCGTTACGAAAGTGAAACCTTTCCATGCTAATCAAGATACATTTCGCATTGTCTGCCAAAAGAATCGACGCGACTTTTCGTCACTGAAATCAAATTGCCGACGCGAAATGTCGTCGCGGGAATACGAGTCTCGCGCCCTGGCACTAACGCGATTTCAGCGTTTAATTGATTTCAGCGCCATTGCAAGCGATTCGGTAGTTTCACACACGGATAGCCCTGCGCTTGCAGTGTACAAAGTTGTCCGAGAAACAGACTCGCCAAACGTCTTATTCTACCGTTAGAGATAGTGTTATCTATTTAATTATCGACTAAGATTGGTGTTCATTTTCCTCTAAGAATACGAAAGTGTTAGGGAACTGTTAAAAATTATTCAAGTTAGCCGGAGTTTCAAGTGTTATGAGAAAACTGTTTCCGCGCGGGATGGTCAAGCTTCGAGCTAACTCGTCCAACTTTTGAACGATAATTTCAATATTAACTATTAAAAACCGGATAATAAAGAAGAGGCAGATGTTCGAAGTTAGATGAAACGTGCGAAAGTTCAGCATAGTCTTGATCCTAGTTTTACACATTACAATGTCCAAATGGTGTAACTAGAGAGTGCCATGCAGTAAGAGGAATACGCGTAAACAATAATTGCAACTTTTAACAAGGCGGAGTTTTTCGTTGAAGATGACATTCTATGTACAAAATGAGTCGTGAAGTTGGCGGACTTTCTTAACAACAATCCTCGTAACATCCTTATACAAACAAATTTTTACGTAAACCGTCGGTGAACAGTCATAACAATTGCTTGATAACGATGATATTCGTCTTGTAGGCCTATTTATAATAACAAAAAAAAATGTAAATTCATTATCACAAACTAGCGTGTACAAAATAAACTTACTGTACAACTTATATTCTATCTATTACATCGTAAAATACAACGGTGCATAATGCTGCTCAGTTTGTATTAACGCAAACTGAGTCCAATTAGTTCAAAGTACGTACCGAATTACTTGGATTTGAAACTTTGTACCGCAACCATTTTTAAACAATTGTAGAATCTTAAAAGTATACTTTTAACTGATTAGTAACTTGCGCTGCACATGATTAAATTTCACAACATTACGTGCAGTTCAAAACGATGTAACGTAATTAGTTAAAGCTTTTATTACACTCAATGAGTAATCTTATTAAATACCTTAACATCTACCTTGAAACGATTACGCTTAGAATCACATTTTAGACATTCATTACTATAACAATTACTTTTGATTGTTGTTCATTCATGCGATTCTTTAAATGCGAATAGCAGCTGTCTACGAACGAATTACGCCATCGCATACACAAAACTCTAATTGTTAACATTTTATCTTTATAACGTTTACATTTAAGAACGATGCAAATGAAACGCTCGTAAAACAATCATTAATCTGTTTTTTACCGTTAAATCTTTAGCTATTGATTTATAACATTCGTTTTATATTACTGTTCGTTTAAGTTTAAACTAACTAATTCACATATTTAACATCTCAAATAGGTATGTACAGTTGGAAACTATTTAAATGTCTCTCTAGACGAAACAGTTAGATCTTTATTTTTATAACCAGCGAAGTGCAATCATGTTTGCGTTTTTGTTTAAGACGAACGGAGGCTTTGATTACGTATTCGGTTCGGTTTAAGTAGAATCTTTAAAATACAGTTTGATTTCTAATAAAAATAAAGTTTTCTTTCAATACGAAAACCATAATTTTTGGTTTATTCATCCCGTTTTATTCATCGACCCCTGCGATGTCGCTCATAAACTTTTTGAAAAGCAATCAACGAGTTGTATAATTTGGATCGCCCGGTTGGAACATTTCGCTCTGCATTCTGCAAAATCTCTTCAAAAAGAACCGATGAAAGTCGAGCAGTACGTCGACTTCATCGTTGGACAATTTTCCTTGCAAAATGTTCCACCGAGTAAGTTTGTAAAACAATTACTAAAATATGTCTTCCCGAACAGATATAAAATTTGATCATGTTCTGTATAAAATCAGGTAACGTGGATACTTTGGTAGACTTTTTGGCAATCGGTTTCTTGATACATATTACGGTTGATCTCGTATATTCAACAAAAGTTTGTTTTGATGAACTCAGTGAGAACTATCCCTCAGTCGATTGTGATACATTTCAGCTACGGCATACAGTTTCGGAGACCGCTGTTTTAACATTGACAATTTTAATAGACGATTACTGCAATATTTCGTTAAAGCTTAACACCCTTAACATCTCCCTTACAAACCTTTATCAAACATGTTCACCGATGAAAAAGTTACAAAAAAGGCTACATCGCGTTGAAATATTACAGTTCCTCATGTTTCCCGTCACGTGTTGGACTTTGTGACTGCATTTTGCACTGCGAAATATCCCGACCCTTCCCAGGTGCATACCCACGACGCAGAAACCGTCTGTCCGAAAATCAGTCAGAATGTTTCCCAGCATAAACTCGTTCGTCACTCAGAAAAATGTTTGTTCAATTCAACTGAAATATTTCCACAAACTCCCACTGATCCAATATTTGGTCGAACCGACCAAATCCCGACTAATCCCACCGAATATTTTGATGGTCGATATGCTTGGTTAATTTCGCCCAATCCTTCTTCCATTCGCCCGAATCTTTTAAAGTGACCATTTTTTTTCTTTTAAAGCAAACATTTTGCTGAGTGTATCAGTCAACAGCGCAAACCCATTCCAAAAGAACGTCCAACCGAAATTCGTTGTCCCGAAAGTGCCTCGAACGTCGAAACCTCCCAAACCATCTCGCCGAAACCTATTTACAAAAAACCATTTGAAATGCATTCCACGGCACAAACGTGTGCTATTTTTGTCGAATGCCCAAAACCGTGTGCGAACGCCTCTCTCGCGTGTGTGCGACCTGGCCGACTAAACAATGAGGTGGGAAACGTCGGCAGTATAAGCAGCTGGCGACAAACGAATGTCTTCTGGACGAGATAATGAGCGTTGACGGATATCACTGTCCCCGGGCCAGGCGCGGCCGGGGCTGCGTGGCACCGGCGGCGACCGGGACACCGCGTCCACCGCCAAACTCACGGTCGCCGGATCGTTCACGCCATTACTTTGTATCGTCTGTTGCGTGACTATTGACGCACGCAACGCCTTCCGCTTCTGCAAACAAGAACAACAAGCTGTCGCAATTTCGCTCGTACGTATTTCTGCTGGTATGCGAGTGTTGCAGCGAAATTGGCGGATTGTTTGTGAGCGGCGACGACGATTGGCTCATGCAAATCGACGGAGAAAGTGCGAAAAATCGCGCAACAAAAGTGCCGAAAAATGGCGTCCCATTAAAGTCATTAAGGTGGACGTCTCACTCGCATGGGGCGGCCCGCAAGACGCGCGAAAGGGCCGTCGTCGCGGGACTACTTGAAAGCGCGGAAAAAAAGCAGCGGAACATGTGTCCCCTCGAACAATTCATATAAAATACTTGTTGCGTGACAAGGATCACGAACACCTATTCAAACGCGGCTTCATAAAGCGGCGCGCAAAAGTCGATGGGGAATCGCCGCGTGCTGCCCATTGTATTTGCCAAGGATTGTTTGCAAATGTATGTAAACGCTCGGTACACCGTCTCTTGCGCAATTTCGATAGATATTACAACTTTATTCGCGGGAGGATATAATACCCTAGTAAAAATGAAACATATATTACCCATATATGAAAATGATAATATCATATATGGCGATATATGATATATCATATACATAAAACATATATGGTCATATATGGGCCATATATGTTTTGTCACTTATTTCCATATAACTTATATTCTCATATATCTTTTCAGAATTTTATCTGATATTTTTTATTTTCAGAAATCATACATTTTAATTTTAAAACTTAAAATGTATCATGTATAGGAATACTGAAACCATATATGAGAATATAAGACATATACAAAAGTGATAAAACATATACGGCCATATATATTTCCAACCATTTCATATATCGTCATAAAAGATTTTGACATTGTCATGTAAGGACCATATATGTTTTTATCATTTTTACGAGGTTGCGGCGGGTTCAACGTGGAGAATTAAATTTGATTCCGGGAGGGGCATGGGGGCGGGGGCTAATGACGCGGGACACTTAAGCGGAGCGTTTGTTTGCGATGCAAAATGTGTTATTAAAGTTATGCATTTCGAGTTAAGTGTAGGGGAGTTTTGTTTTGCCAATAAAACTCACCTCAATGGCGCCTCTCCATTTATCAGCCGCATGCCTCGCTAGCTCCAATTTCTTTTGTTTGCGTATCTGATGTTTCTTGTACGCAACCTCTATTATTATCAAACCTATTCCACCGACTATACCTGCCCCGACGAGGATGAAAACGCCGGCCATGTTTTTCAGGCCGAGTGTATTTGGAGTCTTCTCAAATTGTTCGCATTGTTGTATGTTGCCTTGCAAGATCCAAAGGTTATCGAGGCTCTCCATAAAACCACCTTTGTAAGAAAGGGAAAGATAAATTATTGTGCACGGCATCTAATAACATTAACGTAAACATCTATGTGAAGGTCCATTGTTCGGGAGGTCCGGAAAAAATTCGACCGTCCTCTGGGTATTGTCATTCGGATGGAATTAGATTTCGTTTTTTCGGGAACGAATTTGTTAATTGCAAAGTGCGTTTGTGGTAGATAAGTGGTTGATGGGTTTAATGGAGAGTGAATGTTTTTGTAATCTTATGTAAGAAATACGCTGAACGAGGCGTTAACTGATGACTTTTCGTTTGTAGCGAAAAAGATTGCGAGGAGATAAAGAAGACATTCTCCGATCAGCTTCTAAATTAAATTTTTCAAGACTAGTACTGGATTGACTTATCTTTGTAAACATCGAGAATATGGCAGTAAAGTTTATGTTAGTTACCATTAATGACTGTTAGAAATTAAAAAGTGCGGTAGAAGTGGAGGCTTCTCTAGACAAATAAATATTTTGTTTTAAAACAAGTTATAGTTTTAAAGTGTAAAAATTATATTGTACATTGTGCAAGTCATTTTTTACTGTTGCTAAATTGCTTTGCTGATGTTTTACAACATCATCCTGAGTCGATTACAAATTACATTTAAACCTTAAGATGTTTTCTCAGTGTGTTGAAGTCCAAATTAATACTAATTTTTTCATTCAAGTGAAACTATTCGAATTCACGTGTTGAAAGTATTCAGTACAATTTAAATATTTATTTGACTATATTCGTGCTATCTCGTCAATTACCCTTTTGTATTTTTACGATGATTATTCAATTATTAATTGTGAAAAATGAATTCGTTTTTTAAAATCGTGTTTTCTCAATAATTCTTAATAAACTCTATTTTCTAAACATATGTCACAAGCAATTGTGACTTTTGTATATGTAGACGTTTGAATATCAAACATGATAAACGAATGGAGTTTACGCTTCAAGGCGTTGAAAATATAAAATATTTCTTCAGAATAAACAAATACTCTTTTTAGTAGTGTTGTATTTCTTATTAAACGACCTATGTTTAATAATTTACCATTAACTCCAAACTCATTTCGAACATATTTTTGCGCGGGTTCGGTAATCCGTATATATTTCTATAATCATAAATACCAAATGCAGATAATGAATGCATTTCATTCTGACGGCGCTATTACTACCTTCATTTCAGATAGCGTTTTTAGAGTAATTCAAGTGTAGACAATATTTTAAAATTTAATTCAATGATGATTGAAATAAGTGTTATTTCATAAAAACCTTTCAAAAATAATTCTCAATTTCTAACCCACGTCTCAAAATATTTATTGGAAGAGAAACTTTCATGCGCTAAATTATTAAATTTTCTTCGAAAGAACCGAAACGAACTAAAGAAACTGTGTGAATGCACATTACTAATAAAATAATATTAACCCCAATATTTGCATTATAACGTAAAATCATTTCGAATTGAAGCCTTTTCTCCGATCACGAATCTTTTTGCTCCAGTTTCCTCTTCAGTCTACCTTATACATTTTCTGATACTCGAGCTGATCTACGAAACTGCAATCAAATCAAGATACACCTACTTTCGTGAAAATCCAAAATCGCGAGTGTGACAATATCTGCCCAAGGAGAGCCCTTTTGCAAGCCAATGCCGTATCCGGAGCGGCCGAAGAGCTCTCCCGCCGTGACCAATTCACAATCTTGAGCGGCTTCAAATTCCAAGCGGGAGCTGTCCCAGATAAACGCCATAAGTTTGCTGCAAACACGATATCGTACGAATAAGGACGAGTGTCTGCAGGCTCTAGCGCAGGATTTATTTAACAATAAATTTGCCGCCACGACTTACCCAACTTTCACGTCGTGTATCGCGTCCTCGGCGGTGTTATAATTATTCGCTTCCATCGTGCGATACATGTTCGAGAGTTCCACCTGCCTTCGAAAATACATGTCCACGGATGAGCCCTTTACGGTGGCACACGTCAGGTTTTCCATCGTATTTCTTAGCTGCAAAATTAACGAGCTTGATTAACGCCGCCTTCGCCAGACCTCCGCGACGATTCCCTAATAACACACAATATTCCTGCAATGTGCCAGAATATTTTTCAGAAACATTACAAATACACCAGAGATATTCTGGCATGTTTATAAATATTTCTAACACATTCCAGGGCCATTAAATGTTCGGGAAAAAAATATTCCTAGTACATTAAAGAAAATATCCCTGAAATATGCCAAAAATAATTCTGAAATATTTACAAAATCGGAAAATGTACTAGTTTTTTGTGTAATTTCTAAATTAAAATTTTTTTCTGTTACATCTTGGAACATCTTTACATTACAGGAATACTGCGAGCTATTAAGGTTACTCAAGAACGTTGGATGTCGCGAAACCCTCTGGGGCTCGCAAAAATCGACCGTCTTTGAAATATTAATTGCGTTTGGTTGCGCAACGGCGAAAAACGTGAAATGTGAGACGTTGCCAGCGATTAGGAGTCGCGGTTTTCACGCGACGTATTTCAGCAGGAAATACGCCGATGTTGATCTGCGGCGGAAAGGGGCAGCGGTGATTGCCGTGCGCGGCTCGTCGCGACATCCAATAAATTGTCAATTTAATAATATCCGAAAACCTAATTGCGCCCTTAAAATCCACTCGAGCGCGGTGCCGCAGAAAAAAGTGCTCCTCGGGACACCGATAAGCATCGTTTTACTTTTTATCTCGGCGAATCTGTTCCCATCAAACGTACTTTACGCCCAGTACTCGGCGAGCGCAAAACATAATGCCCGATAAATAAACATTTACAACTGACAAAATATATCCAATTACTATTCAAAGCGATTCAGCGCGGAGCGCTCGGGTCCGGGACTGCGCGGGCAGAGGAGGCACAAGTCCGTTTTGTCGTGCAGTGACCCGTCAATTAATTTTGAGTGCCGTTCAAGATGTCGTTACGTGGAAAGTGTACGGCATAAAGTGTACATTTATTGGGATTCTTTCGGGCGAAATTAGATTCGATTATTATATCAAATTATCAAATTGAACTCGTTCTCGGCGCTTGTTGGAGAAAATTGCTTTTTTCTGTACCCGAGCGTCGTTAATTCCCGTCAATTTTGTCTTGGGTCGTTCCAACACAAGAAACGCAGCCAGGTTGGCAGTATACGAAGCCACGATTATCATCGCAAAGCCAGCCCAAACCATTCCCAGCACGCGAGCGGAGAAACTACGTGGCGTACCTTCACAAAACATTTATTACGTTTTTTTATTTACATTTCAACAAACACGTGTGTCTTTTTCAAGTGAAACGATAAAATCGTTACGTCAGTTTTCAAATATTTATCGAACCATTTGGAAACCGCGAAAAGTGCACTGCAGACAGTCTTCCTGGAAAGTGTATTGTGCGAATTTGTTTTGCAGGCGATTTTTGTATAATACTTTTTGTCAAAGAAATGTGTTGTTTTGGACAAGTTTGTTTGTGATGGAAAAGAAACGGATATAAATTGAAACGCCAGTAAACGGTTTTAAATCGTTTCACAGCAATAAAAACATATTAGTAACAAAGCTAAAATTTGAAAGGTGTTATTCAGTGTGGCCACATTGTATTGGAGATGTTTGTCAGAATTGCAGATGATGTAGATTACTTGCATATTGTAAGTTTCAAACCATTTGCGTCACAGTTTAAAACGGTACTTTTAAAAAGAAAGTTACATTATAAAAATAAGAAGCTTGTCCTTAAGAATTTTGACGTGCTAAAATGAAGGCGAAACATAATATTTTATTCAGTCCCGTTATTGGATATTTTTAACTGGACCGAGACACTGCACTAAGAATAAAACGTGTTTGTTTGTCGTAACAGAATTTGTTTGGTATATAATTTGAATCATTTAACTAAATAATGTTGTTAAATTAAATGTAATTAAATACAAACTACGTTCTAATTTTTACTTAATTTACACTGAGAGAATAAAACTCATTGTCTATATAATTCTATACTTAATTCTTGAATTAACCAAATAATTGAGTTTTTTCTTATATTATAAATATTCCAATTTACTAATATCGTACAATGAGTATTTATTTAATTATAAAAAGTAGTTAGTATGTGACGAAATACGTAAGGAAAAACTGTACACAAATTAGTTTTGAAGAGCAAGAAAAATGGGAAAAAAGAAAAACATAAGAAATTTAATAACGAGAATAGCGAAACTAAACCGAATAAATACAATTTCATTAATTAATCACCAAAAAAATGGGTCCAACAAGCAAAATCAATAAACACAACCAATTCCTCTCAACCCCCAAACATTCTCAAAAGCAATAAAAATTGTCCGTAGCAATTAATTAACCAATTCCCACCCCTCAATCATCTAAACGCTCCTTTCAGCGGAAGGCGAAAAAAGATCAAACAGCACGCAAGCCTAATTAACCAAACTCCTCGTTATGTGTAATGGCCCTCGGATTGAAGAGCGGGAACGAAAGGAACAATTAAAAGGTCGGCGTCGAGCCGAAAATTAGCGGCGTTGTTTCTGCGCGGCTCACCTTCGCCAATGCCGCTGTTGAGCAAAACCCCCCATGCAAACCAAATGGCACTTGACAAGTTGAGTGCGTCTTCCTCAGTGCCATCATTGTTCGCGAGCTTGAACCTGCCGAAGGGCGAGAAGCGATCCAGTAGGTACAGCACGAGGGCGACCACGTGCACGGATATCATCACCAAGATCCAAAGCGTGTTGCTGAATGGCTGTAAGAACGACACGAGCGTCGAGGATCGCGACGGCTGAAAGAAGGAAGCGTGACAATGCTTAAATCAATGCACCAGGGGAAGTCGCGTTTACCTCACCCGGGCGCGATTACCGTTCGAATTTACGCGGCGTTAAATTCGCCGACAAACGCGTCGCGCGCCAGACAAAAGCCGCGAGTCGGCGCGTTCAATTAAGTATGAATAAAAGCGCGCAACGTCGACGCCGAAGAGCCGTCGAAACCGCGAAATAACTTAGCCGCGTCGTCGAATAAATTACATTGATTATGGGGCATTAAAGTGCGAGACGGGGCGCAGTTTTGCCGGAACCGACAGCCGCTCGATCGCGCCGGACAATAAGTCATTCGCGGGATTACATTTTATTTCGCATTGTGCGAGAAAAGGGAGACGCGGAGAAAAATCGCGATTTAGTGAGCGGCTCGGCGAAAAATCGGCAATAGTTGGCATAGCGATGCAGTTTGATTGAGGGAGGTGAGGGTATCGGTAAATTACAGTGTAAGTTGCGATAAAGTCTGGTGAGATGAACGATCGGGGAATTGGAGTTTTAAGATGGGTTAAAACAGTCGGTTTTAGTGATTCGAGAAACATGCTTAATTGCGGTAATTTGGTTCGTTTATTCGCAGGGTTATAGGGCATTTCAGTTCGGATGAAGGAGTTTTGTTTTTTCAATAAGTTACTTTGTTCGCAAGTTTTTTAAGAGAAACTGAGATTGTGTTTTACGTTATAAATACTAGTAAAATGTTAAGGAATTCTGCTGCCGTATGAAATTTTGGAGAGTACTCTTTGAAAAATTATAGAATATTCCGTGAAAGTGGGGAAAATTGTAGATTGAACGGTCTAAGAAGACATAATTCTGAATATTACGAATTAACTGCTCTCCGACGAAAAATTAAACCGGAAACGTAGTCACATCGGAAGAGCATGAAATATGATTTTATAACGAGTTATGACAACCAAAATACCGCAATATCCTATCGCAAATCACCCACGCGGTTCACATTTCCAATAGTTAGCATAAAATTCCTATGAATGCAAAATATTTATAGGAATCTATAAATATCTATAATGAAATAATTTATAATGGATATATCCCAAGTTATCCGTGGGATATTTTCATTGGTTTTGAAAACATCCGTATTAATTAATTTTTCTGCGAAAAAAATTAATTAATACGGATGAAAGGTGAAATTGTAAAATTGTATATAAATTGTATATAAGGTGAAATTGTATATAAATCATATAGAAGGTGAAATTGTATATAAATCATATAGAAGTGTAATATTTTTAATATCGAAAAACCTTACACAACCATTTGATATAACATTGACGTGTAAAGTTTTTTAGGATAAAATATATTCTTGTTTAAAGAAGCAGTTGACTGGTTTGCATTTTTCAACGAGATTATTGCAATGAGTACGTATTTTGTGTATAATATGCTAAATTATTGTTCAGGTGATGTCGAATTGACACAGCAAGAATGCATTGGCTTTCAGGGACAAAAGTAGATATTCTGAAATTACAAACAAACGATGGAATACTTACAAAAAACGTGACGGAAGGTTTTTAATTGAATTTGAATAAAACCGTAAACAAAGTTGCAAACTACTTTTCTCTCAACCTAAAATCCGCGCGGAATTGCTTGAAAACTACATTATAAAAAATGGTTTGCAAAGTACGTCTCTACAATTTGTTACAAAATATCTGTATACATTCCAAACTGCTCTTATAATTACAGAATTGTTTTGAATCTCAATTTTTTAACCACAGAACGGTTTGTATCACTTTATGCTGCAATAGTGTAATATATATACGTTACATATGAAAAAGTCTAATGCGAATCCATCACCTAAGTTTGAACAGAACAGGCCAGTTTATGCTGATACGAACATTGCTCCGAAAGTGGTGTAAACATTTCATACTTCACGTCTCTGCAGGTTTGTAACATTTTGTATTTATGATAATTTATGTGCCATTTCTTTCTTTAAATTACTTCACATTTACAGACGTCTAAACGTCTCTTCATCAGCTTCATATATTCTCAGAAATATTCTATTTAATTAAAAAAAAATCTGTGTTTTGAATCAGGAAATAATATGTGTTTGGAAACAACAATTTTCAAAACATATACTACTTCCTACAAATTTCACCTTTTTTTAAATGAAAACAGTATGCTCAATGAAATAGATATCCTTTTTTACAGAAAACTATTTTCCTCTACAATCGTTTAATTTTTCCAACGTTAACGTTCCAAGCAAGTATTCCTACGCTTAATACCAATTCACCCATATCATAACTTCCTTTCAGGTCAAGCGAATTACCCCGTCCGAAATCCAGACAACTCAAAAAAAATCCCTGGCTATTTATCTCCGAACTTTCCATCGTTACTAGCGTACGTCGATGATGATTGATCGACGGATCGAAATGCTCGGCGGTCGGAAAAATGTTCAAAATTAATTGCGCTTTTCACGAGCGATAATGCGCTCGCCAGGGTGACGTAAGCGAATGAAAAGTCGCCGGCAATTGATTGATAATTAAGCGGGTGGCGTGATTAGCCGGTCGCCGTCGCTCCCTTACTTTCTTCTCCAGGATCGTGATCCCTTGGTATTTGAACGGTTTGCTAAACTCGATGAACTCGGCGCGCTCGGGATTGATCGTGAGAGGCGCGACAATCATGTCAGCGCGCTCGTTAACCAATTCGCCGATTAGGCCCGACCATTCCTTCTTGCCGCCGACTGAAACAGGCATTACACTTTCTTCAGAGCTAACGAGGACGAGCGCGCCACGGCCGGCTTCGTTATTCGTGCCGTTTACGCAACCGCGGCGCAATAATTATGTAATCGTATGTAAATTTTCATCTGCAGGGTTTCTCGCCGCTCCCCGGTGCTGGCCAAACTACATTTCACGCAAATTTGTCGAAATCGTTCTAACAAGTTGAAATTGCGGGCCTGCTGCAGCCAGGCCGATTTGTTTGCGCGAAATGTTTTTCGACGCTCTGCGTGGCTGCTCGATGCTAATTCAGCGAGATTTTAAAGGAAAGCGAGTTTCAAAGGCTTATGTAACGTTGGAAAAGGTTGCCGGGCAAGTTAAACTTTGCGCGTTAAAAGCCGGAGAAAATTTTGTTTGCGCGTGTAATTGTTTAGAGATTCGTGTAAAACGCGTGACTTATTCTCACCCGATGCTGATGAGGTGATTACTTTGCGCTACTCAGGGGTTTAGGAGCAAGACGGACAGAGTTTCGCGAATAAAAGTCGAGGAGCTGTACACGAAGTGCAAAGTGGCGTTTAAATGTCCGATTAGTTTAAGGCAGATGGGAAGAGAAATCGGTTTCTGCTGTTTGCTTAATGTTCTAAAAGCTTTTGATCGTTTGTAATCATTTCACTGGATCCGTCACGGGAAGTGTACGGGAAGTAGTAATTTTGATGAAGTCACACGGAATGGATGAGATCTCGAAACTGAACTCGCAGCTATTCATCGAAACCTTTTCAATCTATCAAGAATACGTCCACCACTTCCCGCTCCTTCGGATTCAATAAAAAGACGAATAAATCATTCTATTAACCCCGCGTCTAATGCTCAAAAAAGCGACTCGACTGTCGCACAATGTGCTCGAATTCGAAATACCTGAGCTGTTTTTAATAACGTAGCTGCCGAACTGGCCGTCAGGCGACAATGCCAGGCTGTAAGTAAAATTGATCGTCTTTGCCAATTCCTTCAGCAAGTCTATACAATAGCCTTTGCAGCAGAACTTGCGCGCATCTAGTAATTGGAACAAATCGTCACAATAAATAACAATTATCTGCAACTGATCGTAACTTGTCAGTGGTTACATTCGATACGCAAATTCCCTTACTTTCGAGGTCTGTGGCGTTGAAGTGCGGACAGACTATTTCGTCTGCGGTGCACTCGCCTTCGGTGAGTTCGCGGACATAAACAAAGGGCTTCTCCTCGATTGTCAAAACCTTCAAGTGGGTCGGAATCAGGAAACCCTCGGGTTTGGTCAACACTCGTCCGGGCCACAGGATGTTCGACTCGTTAAGCACCAGCTTCATCTTGCTGGCATTCTGCAACAGTCGCAATGCAGTCCTTTAGACCGTTAGTTTTTCAGACGAGCGAACAGTTATGGGAATGAGTCCCTACAATTGACTTAAGAAGCATAAAAGTGTGCTACGCTGCGTAGGGGTAACAGTACGGCATTTAATTATCGGCTTGGCGGTTTCTTGCCGGCGATCTTTTTCGATTGCTGAAAAAAGTGCACGCAAGAGACACGATCGCGGCGCATCTCGTATGCAAAGAATGCGATTTTTCACTTACCACTGAATAAAAGTATTGTCCCACAGATACATTCTTCCTTTGTTCCTGTATGTTAATGATATCATATTCAGCATAGATACGATCCCCATTATCATCAAACGCGACTCTTCCGGTTTCGCCTTTCTCCATGACTTGGCTCCGTATGTAGCTGAAAAAACGGCAATTACAGTCATCACCATCGCATTAATTGCGCCGACTTCATTAATTCGACAATGACAGGCGCAGCAGGCAATTCCCGCAATTTATTATGACGGCTTTGATAAGAAACAAATATGGCTCGCCGCGTGCACTGCCATTGTCCGAAATGTAATTATCCCGCGTGCTTACGCGAAAAGCTTTTTCCCGATTTCCCAGGGAGATTCGGAATTGTCGCAATCTCGAGGCGCCGCTGTGATGTTCTCCGTTCCATTCATCTTGCGAAGGGCCGACACAAGAACGTACCTAAATTTACGAGGTATTTAATTTCTGAAGTAGCCCAATCTATGACTACTCATTATTCAAAGAACAGACGGGAGCGCCGTCTTTCCGCCATTTAATTAATATTATCTCATTATTACCGTATCTCATTATCGCCGCATCTAATTAATTTCAAAATTTCTCGCCGTAAACGACGAGTCTCTATCGTTTGCTTCCACGACATTTGCTCCGTCTTCCAATTTTCAAATGGATCCCGAATGCCGCGCGCTTTACAATCAAACGCTACATCGCGAAAAAGATTTCATCTAATTACGACGGAATTTCGCACTCGGGCCGTCTATTTAATTAAAATTATTTCAACGCGCGGCTTAATTTATTAAACGCGGACGGCCCGCTTTGTCGACGTTATTAATCCCTCATCGGCCACTACGGTTTACATCTTTTTAATAAGACAACGAAATTGCGATTCGACGTTCTTCAAGGGCTTGCTTGCCGGTTTTCGGCTTAACAGTCTAAGGTATTACAGTTTTTCCACTTGAAAGATTAATTCTTCCTTAAACTTACTTCGGAAAAGGGAATTTGAAAGAAAAATATTATAAATTAATAAGTTTAATTTATACTTCCGTCTAAACATTTGTGCAGGATTTTGCAATATGTTCAGTATCCTACATAAACGTTTCTTTTAGTTCGGTGTATAAAGTATTTCTTCATCGCAAAAATCTTAAATATCTATTAAATACTAATTTCTTACTAACTTGAAATTGGTAATAAATTGGAATGATTTTAAAAATCAATTTGAACCTAATCTTGCTACGTCATGGATTTGTTCTTAATAAACTTATTTTGCAATAAAGACATAAAAACCGAAAATCAGAACTGATTGAATCGCAAGTATTACATTATTCATTCAGCCGCATAGAAAATCAAATTACTCTCGAATAAATCGTGATATTTAGAATGAGTGTATTAATTTATCGTGTCGAATTATGTTTACCTAATATCACAACTAAATCCGATGGTAAGCCGCGATCAAATAGCGATTTTGTTCATTGAAAAGTTAATGACAAGTTATTATCGATGAACTCACAGGCTGTCCCTAATGTGCGACTTCTCCTGAGTCGCATTAATCAGCTTCAGTCCTAAAAGACCCTCAGGCGTGTTAGGCGCGTCCAACGCTTGTTCTGTCACTATCCATACGTATCCAGCACCAGTCATATTTAAAGAAGCCGCATCTCGAAATATTATCCGGGCGTCCGTCTCCCTATTCACAGTGCAACACGTTATTTTATCGCCATGTTACATTTTCAATCCATTTTTATGGCTGCTTTGAAATTCGCCCATAATTATAATTACCAGGATTCAATTTTCATAATTCAGTTTAATATCTACCGCGGAAGATTAATAGTCACTATGATTTCAGTTATGGCCTTGTGTAATTCGTTTTTTCGTCAAAGAATTATGGCCTTAATCTGACCGTAGATCTGCGTTATTACCCGTCATTGGTATGTGAAATGTAACTGTTTTTCGATGAAATAATCTAATTAATACATTAAATATTCACGAATCATGAGATCACTGCGATTAAAGCGAACGTGGCGAAGAAGACGTGAGATCTAGGAAACAGATAAATTTGTCATACTGCAAGACAAGTGTGACAAAATGTGGGAAAGTGCATAAAAATCTGCCAGTTACGCGCAAATATAATTTTTAATTACAAAACTGACGTATCGTGGGACTAAGTGATAATTACAGAGCTGACGCATTTGAATAATTTAACATAATCAATTTATAAATGGATTTGATTGATGGAGTATGTGAAGTGTATGTAGGGGAAAAAACAGAAACAGTGTGAAATGAAAATCATAGTTGAAAGCAGTTTCACTTCGCGACTTAGGAGTTAGATAAGTGAAACACTTACGACGCATACATGAGGTAGACTCGAGCCTGAGCGTTTTTCATTTCCATTAATTGCTCCGTGAAATTCTCCAAGCCCGGCTCAAATTCAAAGACGGACTCCACCTAATTATGATATTACAAGAAGTATCTTATAGTGCTGGATTACAAACAATAGCGGAGGTAAATTATGATACCTAATGGTGTAATTAATGCCATCGAGTGATGTGTTTACAAATTAGACAATCTTAAATTAAACCCTTGTAGAAAAGCAGGCGTAGAGCCTGTCTTATCGTAAAATGTATGGCCCATTAAACTTCTATTTTAAAGTACATTGTAATAATGTTATAAAGATAAAACAGACTTATCAATTACAATCCCACACGCGAGTTTTATCAAGCTGTAAAATAACAATCTTATGCAAAATTGAATAAAAAACTACATTGAAATTGTCGTCTTTTAATTACCCAAGTCGTATTGTTGGCGAACCATTATTGTGAGAGTTTATTTAAGGAGTTTCTGGTTACGCGTTGATTCATTTTACGCCTTAAGAAAAAAAATGTTCCCAGATATTATCCTACAAGGTGGGATGCGACTTTACGCCATTTGGAAGCAATTTAAGAAGAGGATAGAATCGAATCCAATGAAAGTTTTTAAGTGTTTAACGAAACTTTGTTCCGTTGTTTATTGTAAGTACTAGTAAAACTAATCGCAAATGGTATTTCAATTTTCGTTTAACTCTGTAGAAAGTTGTCTTTTAGTATTTTCTAAAAATTGTTTTATTGAATAAAAAGCTCTTATTTGACGTACAATGTGATCAAAACGTAACCACTTAAGTGTCCTTTCAAAATACATACTAAAACCTAAATGCAATATTTGCAAGTTAAAAGTGATTTCCTATCTTCATTTTATTCAAGAAACAGTAATAAAAATATAAAGAATTTATACAAACATACAAAGGTTTAGTTTTGAACATTCGAACGCAGTTATCTCAACATTTCAAGAAAGTGACATAATTGGTTTTTCCCCATAACCTCAAATGTATTCTCCTTTACTGCTAAGAAAAAAATGTTTACACCTCACGTTTTCATTGATTTTTAACTCCATGTACCTTTTGAAAAATATTCTCGCCACTTGATACGCGAACAGATCCGTACACTACTCTCTAAATTTGAAAAATTGAAATTTTCACTTTCGTGGAGAGTGATTCATTCTTTCACTTTTTGAAAAGTTGAATTCACTATGATAAAGTGAAGTTTTTTTTTCACACTTACTTTTTGGTCAATATTTCATTTTTTTCATAATTTTTTCAAGTTAACTTTTTCAAAAAGCGAAATTTCACTTTTTGAGTGAACAAGAACTATATCTTTCGAAAAAAGTGAATATGCACTTCAAAAAAGTGAATATTCCCGTTTTCAAATTTAGATAGTACAAAAACGAGACACCAATGAGACCTTCTTTTCTAGCGTACAGAATGAACTAATCAAATCTTTATCTTAATCACATCAAACTTAACACTACTTCCCGCAACCCCGACAACATTATTCCGCGCAACAAGTGCGAAAAGTTATGATTTCAGCTAAGTGTGACAAGTCATCGCATTCGTCCGCAGTCGTCCACTTGTCTTTCCCGTCGTACACGCCACTTTTTGTCGCGCGCTCGCCGGCAAACGCATTACACACATTTGTTACCTGTTATGCGGGCATCCCAGCACATGTTATTCTAATCTACAAATCTGCGCGCGCGTAAAAGTAAATGCACCGGCGCGCCGCGCGCAACAAAAAATGACGCGCCGCGCCGGCCGTGCGGAATGGCGCGTTTTCCGCCCGCCCCTGCATACCGCGATTCGCCACGACAGCCGACCCCTACGATCTGCGGCGCAGCGCCATTTGTTTCGCGCAATTATACGCGCACACAATCGCGCGTCCGCGTAAATTACATTCAAACGAGCCTTGGCAGCAGCGCGCCTGAACAGGGCCCGGCTTATTGAATTATTGCGCGCGTTCCCCGGCGATATAAAAATAACAAGCCGAATGATATAACGTAAAACGAAATACACCCCACAGCCCGGTCCATTTATCGTCGATAAAACGACGCGCAAGACACTTGCCGGCCGCAATCCCTCGCTCCGTCTCGCTTCCTCTCCGGCGTCCTCTGTACGCGCAAGTTCAATTACCCGTCGTCTCCGGTTTCGCGGTCCGCGCAAAATGCATAAACAAACGCGCCGTTTATAATTCCATCGGCATAATGATCTGGCAACGGAGCGGCGATCAGGCCAAGTACCGGGCGCTTTTCGCCTACAGAGATGGATTCCCGTAATAAAGGGCCGTGGTACATCATCGACAAGATCGCCGCGATGTTTACAGTAAGGCCCCATACGTTTGGCCGGGCGCGCAATAATTTAATCCAAATTCCTCGGCGAGCGGCGGTAGCGCCGAATCATCGCGTGTTGTTGTTTCGCCTAGTTTTTTTCCGGCGGGCAAAAAAGTGGCGGGCGCGCTGCCGGCCGGCGCTGATTTACATGGAAACGAAGGATAACTCACGTGAACCTTGATCTCCACGTCGTCCTCGAGGCTCTGCGATGTTGTTTGAAAGCGTCCGAGGAGCGCCCGGCCGTCGGTGTCCGAGCTGTGGATGAAGATGACTTTCATGTAGTTGAAATGTTTCAACAGTTCAACCCACACGTCGGCCTGATGCGAATACGGTGGAACTGTTCGCAGGAACGAGACGTGTATGTTCTGGATAAGAGAGGAGCAAGAGCAAAAAACGATCATTTGCAGCGACGTACACTTATAATTTCATTGTGCGTATAAATTAAGCGGATACAAGCGCGGGAATCATATGCGCAGGATGCGGCGCGCGCCCGCTTAGATCGCGCGGAATTTATTCCGCGGTCGGTGGGAATTATTGGGACGCGCGGAGACGACAGCTGGCGCGCGCCGACCGGCAAAAATTGTTGGCTTTAGAGCTGGAGGTAAGTTGCGTTGTTGGTCGGATATTGAGAAAAAGTTTATAATGTAAAAAAAAGGAAAAATGGTTAATTTCGATACATATAAGGAAATAATAGACTGGACAATGGAAAGTAATACTACATTGCATGTTGGGATCTAAGATACTTCAATGCGTCATCTGGTGGCAAAATTTGAACTAGACGAAGCGTGCACTTCCTGTAGGAAATAAATATTAAAACTGAATAAAAACGGTATTTTTTGTTTGACTTCCTCCTAATTGTATAATTGTTAAACAAAACATACTTTTAGACTACACAATTTTATCAAAAAGGAAGTTTTTATCATTTGAGAAAGTGCACGCTTAGGTCCGCCATTTTTTTATAAGCTACGCTCTCATCTTAGGTCCCAAAAACATGATGTTACGATTCGAGGGCAAAATGACTTCATTAATAAAATAAGTAATACATTGATATAAATGTACATTGAATTAAAACAAGCAAAATCTACATCCATTAAATTAAAGTATTTCTATCATTTTTTCGCAGTCAAAACTTTTGTACAATCATAACCTCAACATTTTAGCATCGTCGTGTCATTTTAGATTTCGATAGTACAGTTTCGTGAAAAGTTATGGCAACGAGTGTACATTACATATCACGTAATTTTAGACATCTTTGTTTACAATGTAGGAAGATTTTATTATATCACAGCTGAAGGAAGTTCTTGATTTCAAAATCATTGTAAGAAAGAGGTTTTATATGACGTTTTATATGTTGGAGCTAGTCACATATTTATCTGAATTCCTCATATGCCTCATTTGAAATTTTCTTAAGGTGATGTCGAACGGACTGAGTAACTCTGAATCGGCCATTTCACACCAAACGTGATATTTTTACAATAACTCATAAACTAAATAATAGTTTTGAAAACCGTGAAATCGGGAAATTCTTTGTTAAACGAGGAATATTTCCGCAGATTTTGAACAAGATTGGTTGAATATTTAATTAAAGTGCAAGAAATGCACTGATTGCCGATAATGTAGGAATCGGATAAGTGTAACATCACCTTAAGCCATTATTGCACCCAACGACTCTGTTGTTCTTGTTGCAATTTGTATTGTAGATAATAAAAAATGATAGCATTATTAAGTTTTTAAGAATTTTTGGCCGAATTATTTATGAATTATTTACTGTTCCATTGTAGGGCACTCTTCCCTACCCGAGTTGAAATTCCTGTTCATTTCTATTCAATATTTTTTGTTGGAACACCAATAATTCATTTAAATATTAATAAAAAATAACATTTGTAGGATCAACCGAGTCTCGATGAACTGATGTCCTGGAAACAAGGTCTGAAGCACATATATAACTCGTCCAAATTTTGCGATATGGAAATCGTGACCGGTGCCGAAGTTATTCGAGCGAACAGAGTTGTGCTTTACATGAGAAATTCAGGTTTTGCTCAACTAATAGAGAAAGAGGAGAGCAAAAATATCACACCCATCCGCACGAAAATTGGAAGTTCCTGGGAGGTTACCATGTACACAATCCAGGTCAATGCTGACCCACAGGCTTTAAACAAGTTCATAGAATATTTGTATACTTGGGAATTAAAAAAGGAGGACGTGACGCTAGAACTTTTAAGAATTGCTGAAATGTTCGATGACATGACATTGAAAGGAATTTGTTTGGATCAACTGAGTAGACAGATCGATGAAAACAATGCCATAGAAATCCTGATAAGCGCTTTGAAGAACCAGCAGACAGCACTTGAAAATGCAGCTTCTTTCATTGCGTTGAATTTTGAGAAAATGAAGAAGAGGGAGGACTTCAATAGGATTGTAGAGACGAAAGAAATTGCGCTGACTTTGATGGATGCTATAAGTTCTATTTCTCAACGTAGGTTACTGTTGAATACAACTATATTGTATGAAGTACAATTTTCCCTTCCAGACAAATATCCTCTGACAATTTCTGAGTCTAACAATTTCATGGTCTTAATTATTAAGACTCTTAAAAACTGTTAGACCTTTTTAAGAGTTATTCAGAGTTTTTCATAGCTTATCTTGAGTTTGTATATAGGGGCCTTTTTAAATAACTTACTTAGAAACAATTATGTAAAAAATTGTTTACCATCCTTTTTATTGATAACTGAACAATATTTCGATGTTTTATCAAATTCTATTGTTTTTGATTGAATGACGTGAATATGGATTAATATAGATGGTTTGAGGTACTCTGTATCGTAGTAAATGAACTCGGCAAAACTGAACGTGTTGTTGAAAATTCAGAACTTGAAAAAGTTGGAACTTTATCATTATCCAGGGTACAGGGAGGCGGTTCAGGAGGAGATCAGCGCAGTGCTGCTCACATCCGATGGGATCGATCTTGGTAAGAATATCAAGGAATTAAAAGAGTGCACGGAATTGAGACTAAAGGCCATCGACGGACTGACACTGCCCAATAGCATAGAGCCGTTGTGCAGACAGACTCAACTTGTGCATCTGGTAAGATCGATCTTCTGATCGTAAATTTTTTGGAGAGTTGATTGGTAGTATGAGATTTTTATTTATTGGGTATTAGGTTTAAGAATGTTTTAAACCCGTATGGTCAATGGTGGGAAAAGATAAAAAATAGGTATTTATTTGTAAGTAACAAATAAATACAGGAACAAGTAAGAAGTACTTGTTCCTGCATTTAAATAATCTATTTGCAATTTTCTTAGTGAAATTTCATCGATAAAAACACATTGATTGTGATGTAACTTTGGTTTAAACAAATTAATGGGAATTTCATCCTAAGAAATGCTTTAATTTTAAAGCATTTCCTATCACGGTTCGAGTATTTACACTGAACTTCTTCTTCTTCTAGAGTCTCTTATCATTTGAAGGACTCGGTCGGAAGGATGTGCACTTGCTGAAAAATCTCATCAACTTAGAAGTACTCGAATTGGGCGAGTGCTCCGACCTTCCCAACGATTTTGGAACCGACGTCATCCTGAAGTTGACGAAGCTCGAGCGACTACGTCTGGAGAAGGGTGAGGGTGGCTGCCCCACGATCAACATTCTCGAGGGTGTGTCGCAAATCCCGAGCCTGACGCAGCTCGAGCTCGTCAACTTTGACATCGAGAAGGGCTTCGACGACCGGCTGAGAGAGTGCACCAACATCAAACAACTGCTCATCATTCCCACACTGTATATATCTGTGGATTGCAGGAAAAACCAGGTAAGTCCATTTGAGTGAAAATCGAAAAAAATGCATTCAAAGTTTAAAATGTTCAATTTGGGATATTTCTTCAGGATAATGGAATAGTATGGTAAAATTTGGATAAAATGGCTTAAACTTAATAAAATATTGTTTTTTGAACGATTTTTGAAATTATAAACATTGCTTGTTAAACAATTGGACTTGAAACGCTTTGCGTTATCTCGGATTAGCTCGCCGGGTTGGGTTCTGTAATTAATGATTACGATGAGACTTTGGGTTTTCTGATTTATTTTCTATTAGGTACAGCGAAAGAAATAGTAATGGGTTAATTGTATTTCGCCGGGGCCGGCAAGTGGCTCCCCTCGACCCGGGCGGTGGTCACTGGCGGTTG
Organism: Ceratoteleas bidentatus; assembly: GCA_022817645.1. NCBI lineage: Eukaryota > Metazoa > Arthropoda > Insecta > Hymenoptera > Scelionidae > Ceratoteleas > Ceratoteleas bidentatus. The sequence continues at coordinate 41,965 of JABFPB010000319.1, forward strand.
CTCTCGGCTGGAACCAACTGTAACGGAAATCCCGATGAGTTCCGTGCGTCTCTGGCGGGGAATTCGGGATTATCGGCGCACGGTGGCCGTGCGCGCGATGCAGAGACGCCGAGTGGCTCGGCGGTGGACGGGAGCAGGACGGGTGTACTGCGAGTGTCTCGCAGTATGCCGCCAGTGGTGGCCACTAGCGGGGAGAGAGAGCGCCCGAGTGGCTCGGGCGTGGGAGGAGGACGGAGCGCGTCGGTTGTCCCGACGCGCGGAAGGCAAGCGCTTGTCGCGCCGCCTGGTATTTCATTTTTCAATTTTTTCGAATGTCTAAAAATTTGTCAAACTTATCAAAATTCTTAAATTTGTCAAACTTATCAAAATTCTTAACTAAACAAATTTTTTTTCAAAACTCTTTAATTTTTTTTAATTTTTTTTAATTCTTAATAATTTTCAAATTTCTTAAATTTTTCGAAATAAAATATTTTTTGACAAATTTGAAAAATTTACTAATTTTGCAAAATTTTGAAAATTTATTTATTTTGCAAATTTTTGAGAAGTTTGAGTTATTATTTTGAGTTTTGTTAGTTTGTCAGTTTGAGTTTTGAGAAGTTTGATAATTTTGGAAAATTCGAAAAATTTTATAAATTTTCAAAACTTGGAAAATGCCTAAAATTGTCAACATTCTTAAAAATTTTTTAATTCTTAAAAATTTTCAAATTTCTTAAATTTTTTATATTTATTGATTTTTCTAAATTCTTAAAATTTTTCGAATTTTTCAAAATTGTCAAACTGATCAAAATTCTTACAATTTTCAAAACTCTCAAAAAGCTTAAAATTTTCAAAATTCTTAAAAATTTGCAAATTCTTAAAAATTTTCAAATTTCTTAAATTGTTATGAAATTTAATAAATTTGGAAAAAATATAAAAATTGAAAATTTTTAACAATTTTGAGAGTTATGAAAATTGAAAATTTTTAAGAATTTTGAGAAATTTGAAAATATTAAGAATCCAGAATCTAGCGCCAGAACCTAACACTAGAATCCATTGTGAGAACCAAGCCCTAGAACCCAGCGTCAAAGCCTTATAGTGGACAGAAATCCTCATAATTTTACATTCATAAATCTTTTAAATATTAATACAAATAATTTTTTTAATTCAATTAATAATAAATATGACTAAGATTTTATTAAAAATGCAATTATTTGTTAGATTTATTTTATGAATTATATGTTCCTTAAATTT
>JABFPB010000320.1:0-43175 GCA_022817645.1 Ceratoteleas bidentatus
ATATTTTTCATTATATTACTGATTGTTTTTTAAGTTCACTGTTTTGATCCGCGATTGGATAGGATATGTTATGGTCTCCAGACAAGTTCAAATAGAAGGTCATTGGTCACAGGACAGCCACCATGCAGTCTAAAAGTTAGAGACTAAATCCCCGCAGCGAGCTTCGCATGTACCGTTAACGTTCAGTATGGCGGATCGCTGAGTGGAGCCAGCAGCGTTGGACACCACACACGTGTATTCGCCGGCATGGAGCGCGGTTACTGATTCGATGAAAAGTTGTTTGGACCTCTTTCCAGTCTTCGAGATGACGATGTCACCGCGATCAGGGTTGATGGGTTTTCCATTAAACATCCAAACTATCTCCAGTGGAAAGTCACCCTTGACAGCAGAACAAGCGAGGGAGGGCGTCTCCCCCGCGTTTACGGGTTCTTCGCCAAAGGAGAAATGCGCTAGCTGTGGCGCCACTGTGATGGGAAAGTCGGGTTCATTGAAATTGGGTTACTGAGAGGAAAGTTAATATTTATATCCTTCCAGAAAAGAGGCAAGTTTCCTGAGACGAAAATGAGTCTACTTAGACCCGGCTGGATGTTGACGCTAATGAAAATTAATTTGGGGACCGGTTAATCCAATTTAATAAATCTTTTTACATCCTTCATAATCAGTGAACCAGTGGTTTAATTTTTTGAAATTTCCCGTTTTTCATGTAATACAAAATTCTTTCCCAGTTTCTTTATCGTTGTACATACAACAAGTGGTTTGTCAATCTGAGAAAATGTGCCTTGAACTCTGCTTGTCTCGTCTCCAACTTAGACCGAATTATCATTCTAAACTGAAAAAAACTAATTCAAATCCAATAACCCCCGTCTTCCTACACCACCAATCGATGTTGTTCGGGAAAAACTGTGGTGCGATTGTAGGGTTCGCACGCCATGCAATTTATCCAAACTCTACTCCAATCGCTCTACCGTTGACGTGGAGCACGGCCGATCGTTGGGTTGCCCCGGCCACATTTGAAACGACGCAACTGTATTCCCCCGCGTGTAGAGCTGTTACCGACTCGATCGACAACTGCTTTGACCGCTTGCCAGACTTAGAGATAATGATGTCCCCTCTCTCCGGGTTTATGGGCTCACCCTCAAACATCCACACTATGTCCAGTGGCAGGTCACCTTTCACCACGGCGCAAGTGAGGGAAGCCATCTCTCCCGCGTTTGCGGGTTCCTCCCCAAATGAGAAGTGGGCTATTTGCGGGGCGACTGGGGATTTCAAGGATTCACATCATTTAATCATCTAATCTCAATACCAAACAACTTCTAAGACTAGTTGTTCCAAAAGTTAACTCCTCTTTGCCTGACCTGAAAATGCGTTGCTTAAGATGGGTGGAAGGTAAAATAAAGTAGTAGGTAAAAGTGACAGAAGAGAGAATTAAATGTAAATAGGTGGATGAAAATGAACGAGATCCATGCAGTCTAAGTGCCGGGAAGGTCGGGGTACCGTTGACGTCGAGTACTGCTGACAGTTCGGCTGACCCTGCTGCGTTCGAGACGACACATGTATATTCCCCCGCGTGCCTCGCTGTGATCGATTCGATGGACAATTGCTTAGACCTTTTACCGGATTTTGAGATAGTGACATCACTGCGAGTGAGGTCTATGGGCTTGTGATTGAAGGTCCAATTTATTTCCAGGGGCAAATCGCCTTTCGTAACCGTACAAGTGAGAGAAGTCGTTTCCCCTGCATTTGCGGGCTCATCCCCGAAGGAGAAAGGTTTGATCTGGGGGGAAACTGTGGGAAAGAGTCAGTGGAAGAATGTGTTTAAGAATTCCTGGACCTGAACCATATTTTACAAGAAATCCTTAACAAATAGTAGCAGAACCCTCTCACTGCCTGGAACTGTCTGTGCTAGTCTGGTGAAGTGTTGCAAAAATTGTGTATGTGGAAAATGGGATGTCGATCTAGGCAAACCAATCTAAACATGCGACAACATTTGCGTCAAGTCTATTCTCGTTCTCAAATACCATTGACATCAAGAATAGCTGATCGGGAAGTGGAGCCTGCGGCATTCGAGGCGACGCAGGTGTACTCCCCAGCGTGATTCGCTGTGACTGACTCAATGGTTAATTGCTTGGACCTTTTGGATTTTAAAATTGTGACGTCAGTGCGATCGAGGTCTATGGGGTTTCCATTGAAGGACCAGTTTATTTCCAGAGGCAGATCACCTTTGGTGACCGAACATGTGAGTGACGTCATTTCCCCTGCATTCGCGGGCTCGTCCCCGAAGGAGAAAGGTTTGATCTGGGGTGAAACTGTGGGAAAGAGTCAGAGAGAGAATGTACTTAAGAATCTCTTGTCTTCAACGTTATCCGAAAAGAGTTCCTTTGGAAATAGCTGCAGAACCCTGTCACTGTCTGGAACTGTCTGGAGTAGTGGTAAAGTGTTGCTAAATCGTGTATATGGAAAGTGGTATGTCGATCTAGGCAAACCAGTCTAAACATGCGACAACATTTTTGTCAAGCCGGTTCTCGATCCCAAATACCATTGACATCAAGAACAGCTGATCGGGAAGTGGAGCCAGCGGCGTTTGAAGCGACGCAGGTGTACTCCCCAGCGTGTTTCGCCACGACCGATTCTATGGTCAACTGTTTCAACCGCTTGCCGGAGTTGGAAACGACCATGTCCGACTGCTCCCCGGATATGGGCCGACCATTGAACATCCACTCGATCTCCAGAGGGTAATCTCCTTTGCTAACCACGCACTGGACCGAAATCATGTCACCTGCATTGGACGGTTCCTCGCCGAAAGTGAATTGCGCAATCTGGGGCGACACTGAATCGGGAAATCATTCTCAGTTCAACTTCAATTAGGACATTTTTCGTAACTTTGTTTTCCAATCAAAATTCTTATTGTTGAACTTTCTGCAGATCGCTGGAAAAAAATTTGGTGGAATATGGGGATCTTCTGGCCATCTTTTTTGCAAGATGGCAGTGGTTACACATCCGGAGTTAGGAGCCAACTAAACAGTGTCTGGAAAAGGTGTGTCTAGAGCAACCAAACCATGCATCCGGAATGAACGCCCGGGTACCATTGACGTCGAGCACAGCCGACCGTGAGGTAGATCCTGCGACGTTCGAGGCGACGCAGGTGTATTCGCCAGCATGACTGGCAACTACGGACTCGATGGTCAGCTGTTTGAGCCGCCGCCCCGCATCTGACACCGTAATATCGGCACGATCGTTTGTTATGGGACGGTTGTCAAACACCCACGTGATCTCCAGAGGAAGATCCCCTTTTAGGACCGCGCACTGAATACTCGCCATATCCCCGGCATTGACGGGTTCTTCGCCGAAACTAAACGGCGCGATCTGGGGGGCGACTGGGGAAGTTGACAATTTTATGCTAAAGTAACTTAAAATGTAAGAGTGTTCAAATTGTTGAGCCCCAATAGTTTAATTTTTAATCATATAAACTTGAAAACTGTAGCTTGAGAAGTAGTATGTGTCATATTTACAATTAACGGTTCAGTTGTTTTTGTTGAAACGGTTTATCGTGTGTAGTTCACTAATGTTGTATTTTTTTATGTTTGCTACTGTAATTTCAATCGAAACCATCTTATAAGGACATTTAGTGCTACAAAAAGGGAAACAAAACATGAAAATAGAGAACTGGGGTGGTCAAGATCATCCCCTCTTGTGCAGTTAGAAAACTACAAAATGCAGACATCCATTTCACAATCCATGCTGTCCCATGGTCCTGGTACCATTGACGTTTAAGACAGCAGACCGCGAGGTGGATCCCGCCGAATTGGACGCGACGCATGTATACTCTCCGGCATGGTCTGCGGTCACAGACTCGATCGCAAGTTGCGCTACGCGCTTTCCGGTCCTAGACACAACCATATCCATCCGATCGCTGTCGATCGGCTCGCCCGCGAACGTCCAGACGATCTCTAGAGGCAAGTCGCCCTTAGTCGCGGCACAATTCACCGTCGTCATGTCTCCGGCGTTCACCGGGTCATCCCCGAAACTGAACTGCTTGATCTGCGGCGCAACTGCGACAGGCGAATTTTTAACCAGATGGCACTGAAGTATGTTTACTAATTTCAACCCAAATGAATACCATACATAGACCAATAAAGGCTATTTATTGATGTTCCTCAATCACTATCGACCTATTCGAACAAGTAGTAAGCCTAGAAATTGTTGACCAAATACCTGATGGCGCCTAATGTTCCTCAATCAATCTCGACCAATAAGTATAGCATGATTTCATAGACCAAATTTTGTTCACGGAATTTTGAAAAGATTCTCGATCAATGGTGCGATGAATTCGAGCGTTAGGATGAGACAAGTCAAGACCAGGCGTTAATGTCAATAAAGCTGCGTTAGGGTCAGTAAAAGCTGCGCTTGGAAATTCAGCGCCGAGTACCATTGACGGCCAAACTGGCCGAGTAGCTGGTCGATCCGGCGGCGTTGGACGCCGTGCAGGTGTACTCTCCCGCATGGCTGGCACTCGCCGCCACGATGGTCATCAGACTGACGCGCGAGTTGGTATTCGCGATCACCACTCCGAGCTGGTTGTCAAGAGCCAACGGTTGGCCGTTGAAGGACCACTCAATATCAATCGGCAGGTCGCCTTGTACAATGGTACAAACCGCGGTAGCGACTTCGCCCGAGTTGGCAGGTCCTTTGCCGAACGAGAATGGGAGGATTTTCGGCAATACTGGAAGCGGGCGATTAGATCAGGGAGGGGTATGTACTAATGGGTCCCAGGGTTGAGATGATGCAATGTTTAAAGTAGTTCATGTATGGTTTAATATGGAGTTTGCTTAGATTTTTCACTTGAATGTAGAATATAATCCAGTTTAAATTTTACGAAAACATCATTAAACTTTTGACACGTTTACACCTTCATAGATTCCTGACCCATTCATGAACTAAATACAAATTTAATCCAAGTAAGCCATTTGACTGACTCATACGAAGCTCAGTATCTCCCACACACTCCAGTCGCGGACTTCAGGTATTCTTTGTGCATAACTTCTCGAACATGGTCTTCTCCTAACCATTCCTATCGACCCAACCGTCCTGCGTCTCCACCATACATCAACCTCAAGGAAACCTTCCCTAAACCTCCTGAAACCTTATCGAAATCAAGTCAAAACTCGACAGAAAAAGGGGCAATCGGGACTTGGGTGCCGGGTTGGTGTTGTGTAGGTGTCTCCGCGGATTTACCGTTGACCGCGAGGTTGACCGATCGACTGGTGGCGCCGGCTCGGTTCGCCGCGGTGCACGTGTACTCGCCGGCGTGTCTTGCCGCGACGGCCTCGATCTGCAGCACGCTGAGTCGTTTGCTTGTGGACACACTCACATCGGTGCGCTCCCGCTCGTCCAGCGGCTGACCCTCAAACGCCCACGAGATCTCCAGCGGCAGGTCGCCCTTCGACACGGAGCAAGTGGCCGACATTGACTCGCCAGAGTTAGCAGGCGAGTCGCCGAACGTGAAGGGCACGATTTGGGGCGCAACTGGGGGTTAAAAGGTCTACATCTAACTGGGCTTCGGCAAGCCTAACTCTCCGACCTCGACTTCGACTCGTGTCGCTCCAGGGGGACAAAGATGATTCGTGGGTTGATTCGGATTCGGATCGTAAGAAACAAGCAAAAGTACATAGCACACAGAGGTATAGGGCGCTGGCGTGTAAAAAAAGGTGGAACAGAGAGAAAGGAAAATAAAAGAAGCTGTCGGCCAGTGCCGGTACCGTTCACCGCCAGGACCGTCGCCTGGCGCACGCTGCCCGCGTGGTTCGTCGCCACGCAGGTGTATTCCCCCGCGTGCCTCGCCGCCACGGACTCGATACTGATCACGCTCATGTGTTTATTGATGCGCGTAACCGTCACATCAGAATTTTTCAGGCCGATGCTCTCGCCGTTGAACAGCCAGACCAGCTTCATGGGGAAGTCCCCCTTTACGATCGTGCATGTAGCGGAGACCGTGTCTCCCCAGTTCGCCGGACCATCGGCCATCGAGAAAGAACTGATCTGCGGTGCGACTGAACAGAGAGGGCGTTAATGTCGACGTTGAATTTAGAAGTTTCGGCGTTCCTTATCTGTTCACTGTTTTCAAATCGAAGGGGAGAACTCGACAGTGAGCGAAAGCCTCACGTGCATCGACTTCCCGGATCAATAAGGGAGAGGTGGGGTCGGGAAGAGTGCTGGTTAGTTGAGTTAGGAGTGCCAACAGGGGGAGGTACCGTTGACGGCCAACATCGACGAGTGACTGGCAGCGCCAGCTTTGTTCGAAGCGAGACAGGTATAGGTGCCGGCATGTCTGGCAGCAACCGACTCAATACTGAGGATGCTGTTTTTCTTGGTAGTCGCGACGATGTTGATGTCAGGGTGGTTCGCGGGGATGACCTTGTCGTTGTGTGCCCAGGTTATGTCCATCGGTAGGTCGCCCTTGGATATCGCGCAGACCACGGATATAGATTCGCCCGAGTTCGCGGGTTCTTCGGCGATGGTGAACGGGAGGATCTGGGGCGCGACTGTAAGGAGTTGTGTGGTTTATGACTGGGATTCAAGAGTTAGGTTTGGGTACAAAGATTGTGGTCGATGAGCTTCCCAGAGTCGATTAGGCTTCATGGGGTAGGAAGCAGTGTCAGTTGCCTAAGATGGGAAATGGGTGTCGACCAGGTTTTTGTTCAGAAATAGAACCCGGATGGGGCTAAAATGGAATTGTGGATTACCTCGTAAAAGTTTCAGGTCAATGAAGATGAATGTGGCGATAAAAGTTACTAATTACCTTTTATTGTTTCAATTATAATGATCAAATGAAAACATCGTTTAACGTACATAACCAGAAAACTTTACCAGTGTATCCACAGATATCCAAGCAAATCTACTCAACAAACGATCACAAAATCCCCGAAACCGTTGTACCATTGACTTCGAGCTGCGAAGTGTAGCTCGTTGATCCTGCAGTGTTGGACGCAATGCAAGTGTAGGCACCTGCATGTTTTTGGCTCACCGAGTCGATGGACAATACGCTGTTCCTACGACTCACGGTCACCGACATTTCCGCATCGTCTTTACCGATCGGAACGTCGTTGAAGGCCCAACTGATCTCCAGCGGGGAATCCCCTTTAACGATTGTGCAGACCGCGGATACCGAGTCGCCCGAATTTACAGCCTTGTCCGCGATTTCGAAAGGAGCTATCCTGGGACGAACTATTCCAGAACAAACATTTTAACTTCACCTCAAGCAACTCCTTCAAGAGGACTCCTAACCGTGAATGTTTAATGATCTTCTGAATTGTTTACAGATGTTAAACATCTGTAACAATTAGTTAGAAGTCTTCTAAATTCAAAATTCAAACGATACTCCTGGGCTAGAAATAAACCTCTGAAATCTTAAACTTTATCTTCCTCCAGAATTTAACAACTAATATCCAGTTAGAAGGCTTCTACACTGAAATTTCCTCAATCTTCAGTTTTCCTTCGATGGCACCCAATCAGAAAGGAGGACTAAGTGGGAATTCAGGTGAAAGGGTTTGATAAGCGGGTAGATGCAACCCTAAACAGCTTCTTCAATCCTCTCATCTTCCGTGGACCAATACCGTTCACCCTGAGGTCCGCAGTGTAACTCGTCGATCCCGCCGCGTTGGACGCTACACAGGTGTACTCGCCGGCATGTCGCTGACTGACCGAGTCGATCGATAGGAAGCTGCTTCTTTTGTTGTTCAAAACCGTGATTTCCGGCCGGTCTTCGCCAATCGCGACCCCGTTCAGTGCCCAGGTAATTTCGAGCGGGGCATCACCCTTGACTATAGTGCATACTGCGGATACCGAGTCTCCGGTGTTGACGGCTGTGTCCGCGACTGTGAAGGGCGCAATTCGCGGGGCAACTAACGGTACCGAGCGAAAAAAAACGAAGAAAAAAAAGTTAAGTAGGGTAAGGAGGCGAGGAATCTCGTGTAGGTCTGTTTTCTGTGGCATAGAGGGCGCAGCTGCAGGAGGACTTATCGCCAGGTGTCGCTACGAGGTTCTGTCGCTGCGTCTGACAATACATTGGTACAATATACAGTGTAGGGAATGGAACTAAGAGGACGGCGTTTATGTACAGTAATGCTGAGTAGCGCTTGGTTTGGCGATCGACGCCGAACCAACGTAAGCAACGGACTACTGGCTCTTCGGCGGCTCCGGGTGGTTCAAACTACGGTTACCTTTGAGAATCGGAAAGGAGTCCGAGTGTTTTTAGGGATCTGACGAATTTAAATTACTTTTGGCTCGGATAGAAAGGTGTCTGCTTATAGGCGAATGAAGGAGGCTTGTCAGTGTCAATTATTTGAATACCTTAGAATTTAGAATGGTTCAATGGGATACAATGGTGTAAAATACGGACCACATATGATTCCATATTCCACGAATGGGTCAAAAGTATCTTATGCAGTCCGTATCTAACTTTATAGGACCATTGATACGGTCCCATCCACTGTTCCTTATTTTATTTCAGTCACACTCAACAATTCAAACAATTGCACCACTTTACAAGCCTGGAAACAGGTCCTCGAAACATCGACATCACACCAGTAACTACTTGAGCGATAACAAGGACAGTTTTTACTCGTTACAACAGTGATTCGTAGTAGAATAGAAAGCTCGTTCAATACGTAAAAGCCATTGTGCAAGTACGCAGACGTGAATAGCAAAACTTGTGTTCTACCATTGACCGAGAGGACCGCCTCGTGGCTGTCTTGTCCGGCCACGTTCTTAGCAATGCATTTGTAGCGACCGGCGTGTTTCGCCGTGACACTGTCTATGCTCAAAAAGCTGACGCTTTTCTTAGTATCGACATTTATCTCGGGCGAATCGATCTCTTGATCGTTAAATGTCCACGTCAACTTAATCGGGAAGTCGCCCTTGATTATTGCGCAGGACACCGAGAGCATCTCCCCGTAATTAAGTGGATCGTCGCCAAATGAGAACTGAAGGACTTGCGGCGGGACTGCACGTACAAATAAACTATCAGTTGACGGCACATAGTTCGTTTTCATTGGATTAGGTTTTAATTTTGTTTGTTTGCAGTTTTGGTGTGTGTTGTTGTCGTGTTCGTCTTCATTGTTTCTGTTTTGGGGACTTCTACGATATACTTACTCTCTACGACTTTTCACAACGAATTGGGATTTTGTCTCGACAAATCAACTTAATGTTTCATTTGAAACTTGAAGAACTGACATTTTCAACGGCTTAAGATTTGATTGAAGAATTCTAGAACTTCGCCCCAAAGTCGACTGGAGGAAAAATCAAAGAAGAAGGATGAAGGAATTTGTCTGCGAAATCGGGAAGTGCTGGACATTTTCTACTGTCAATCAGACACCTGAAGCTGGTGTTTATACCGTTAACAGACAGAACGGCCGACCGGCTCATCGCCCCGGCGTGATTCGACGCGGTGCAAGTGTATTCGCCGGCATGGCGGGCCGCGACAGACTCGATGGTTAGCACGCTGTTTTTCTTATTCGTGCTTGCAATCACGACATCGGCTTCCTGGTGGTTCTCAATAGGTTTGCCGTTAAATGCCCAAGATAACTCGAGAGGCGTGTCGCCCTTGACCGCCGAACATGTCACCGTGACCAAATCGCCGGAATTTGCTGGTTCATCCCCGAATGTGAACTGCAGCACCTGTGGAGCAACTGGGGCAGGCAGACCGGAGCCTCGGTTATTGAAATGGTAGAGTTGGACGAAAAGGAGGATGTTTTTCATTAGTTACATTCAGAGATATAGCGATGGTAAGATTTGATTTCCTACCAATCAGATCAGATCCTTCCTAAGATCAGACTTCCTATCAATACATCTGATAGGAAGTCTGCAGTTATAACTTTAGGAGCAGATCTTGCCTATTTCTTGAAAGTAATACTATTAATTAGGATTTAGAATATTTTAATATCTTTAACCTGTAAACGGTATTATGAATGATTCAACTATTTTCTAGATATTCCACTCTTCTCAACCATAGGCCATCATTACCTTAGAAATCCATTACAATTATTAATATTGCAATGAAGATGTCTGTGCCTTTCTGTTTATCTTAATGTTATCGCCTATTACAAAACTTCGTATTACTAAACATCCTCCAACATCATCTTCAACCTCTACGCCAACTAAACCATTCCAACAGATAAGCTCCCCCACCCAATCGGCAAACTTCAATCCAATTCCTCTCAACTTCATATCCGACGTCCTCTGACCCTCCAAGCTGAACTCTCGCCACCTCGACAAACTACCATCAAGACACCGAGCATTCCCAGAGCCGATAGCCAGATCTTGGAATACCGTTCACCGCCAGAGAGACGGACTGGGTGACGGCGCCCGCCTGGTTCGCCGCGACGCACGTGTATTCGCCCGCGTGGCGCGCCGCCACGCCATCTATGTTGAGCAGACTCGTGAGCCGCTTGATCTTAATGACACTGACTTCCGGGGTGCGGGACGGGTCGATCGGCGTGCCGTTGAACGCCCAGGTTATGTCCATCGGGAGGTCGCCCTTGGACACGGAGCAGGTCGCGGACACCGAGTCCCCCTCGTTCGCCTCCTTCTCGACATTGAAGGAAATCGGCTGCAACTGCGGCCCGACTGGGCCAACACCAATTGGTGATCAAAACTGGACGTACTTTGCGAGTGTCTAACGAGCGACATCTACGGGAACGGGTAGGAACGGGTTGGTGATGCTGATTGGTCGGAGCTGCGAACCGTTTACGTGGAGCAGGGCGGTGTGCGACGACGATCCAGCTGCGTTCTCGGCGGTGCACTTGTACTCGCCGGCGTGTCGCGCCATCACGACGCTTATCATGAGCATGTATATACGGTCCGCGACCTTTTTCACGAGCACTCCTGACGCGCCGCCCATCTCCACCCCCGGGTAGCTCCAGCGGATCTTGAGGGGCAAGTCGCCGGTCGGCACGATGCACTGCAGGTTCGCGAACTCGCCGGCGTTCATCGGCTGCTTGGTGAACGCGAAGGGCTGCACCGTAGGCGGCACTGGAGGAGAACGGCGGTTCTGAGAGGTTGGGATGGTCGGTCGTGGTGCCGACACCATTGGGTTAACGTTTGGGAATGGGGGGCCCTACACTGAGAGAGCTGGAGGTAAAGATATCTGACAAGATGGTTAGCGGTTTGAAGGATATCTCCAAGAGAATGGTAGGGATTCCCTTGAGGAGAAATTAGTTTAGACGAAGACGATCAATGTAAAAAGTGAAGATTACCTATCTCATGGTCCCCAGGAGGGTGGTGAAGTTTACCATCTGAATGGTAAGATAGTTTATTTGGATGGGAAAGATTGCCATCTGAATAGTGAAATTACTGTTCAGGTGGCATCTGAATAGGTAGATGGTAAATATTAAGATCTGAGTGAGAATTACCATACGAACATGCAGCAACTGCAGTTTAATCTGTCCGATTTAGATGTTATTTTATCTAGATCTATGATAAGATTCATTTAGACGGCTATCTTGGTCTTTTTCTCAGTGTAGGTGTAGGATAGTGAAGAGGTTAAAGGTCGTTTATAGTCTATTTTATGAGGGGAGCTAGAGCTGAATGGTTGCGACTGAAGATGACTGGAGATGAAGCGAGAGACGAAGAAGGAAGTGTGCCGGAAGACAGGCAACTGACTGAGAGGGCGCGTCGATCAACGTCGGTCGTGGTCTAGGCGATATAGGTCTTTTCGATTCGGTTTCCTAGAGTTTGTGATTAGTGTTGCAAGTATGTTCCTGAAAAGTTTGTTATTCTGTGTTCCTGAAAAGAAAGGTGGTTTAGGGGGGGGGGGCGATATGAGGAGTCCTGTTCGGCGACGATTCGACGGCAAAGAATCCTTTGATTTCAAGGGGAGGGAGTGTTTAGATTATAAAATTATTAATTAATTAATTAATTATAAAATTATGCTGTGGATGAAAGAATGATTAGTTGATGGTAGGAGCTTGCACAATTTCCAGAGATTGTGGGTATTGACCTTATTTTTACTTACAAAAATGATAAGCTGCATGTGCATGTACACGGAGAGAAATGACGTTTTAAATTTTACAAAGTATGTTGCAAACGTGTGATGATAATGTCACACTTCGAGTATTTACAACGTACGTTTTTAAAGTAGTCTTTCACGTTTAAGGGTCTCCTGTTTATTTATCCTCCACGTTTATTTATCATAACCTAACATTACCGTCACAGGAATCATAGAATACGTAGGAATATTTACAACGTGATTTTTCTCCGTGTATAAGGAAACTGTGCAAATCCTGCCTATCTTTACATCATTAAAATATTATTTCGTAAAATCTTTTTTGTATTTTTTATTCTTAAACCAATGTCTTTTCATCTTTCAATTGAGAACAAATTTCTTCTAATCAAACTTCTCAATTCGGAACTTTCGTTGGAAAATTTAGGCTGGCAGTTTGAATATACCAAGAAAAAATATTTTATTTAAAGCTATTTTTTTCATGATCCCAGACATTGGCTTAACAGAACTTTCGGAGAAATTATACCGGATGAAAATTTTGCTTGAAACTTACCCATTACTTGAACTTCGAGAGTTCCTCTTGCGCTGTAGCCATGAGAGTTTCGTGCAACGCACATGTAAGTGGCTTGGTCACTTTGGCGTTCTACGTTTTCGATGATGAGGGTGCCGTTGGGGAAGACTTTTTGTTTTCGGTTGATTGGAAGCGTACGGGCATCGCGTTCCCACACAATGCTTTCAATGGGGTAGCCAGCAACTGGACAGGTTACTCTCAGGGTTTCTCCGGCAACGATTGCTTTCTTGTCCATGTGACGGATGAATGGCAAACCATAAACGTTGAGACGAGCAGAATGTTCAGCTGATCCGACCTGAATCGAAACAATAATTATAATTAGATTAAAAATTGTACAAAAATATCAAAATTCAGTCAACTTTTCAATCAAAATTCAATCAACAAAAATCCTATCGCCGATTGGCCTGGAATTTATTTTGGAATTTTGGATTTATTTTTGATGATATTGGATGAAATTTCGACAACGATCAGCCCTTAAATACGCTTAGAATATCTGTGTATTAAAACTGAGATGAGTTGATGTATAAATCGATATAGAACTAAAAAACTGGTTTTTTTCCTACCTTGGATGAAGCGATACATTTGTATAATCCACCGTCATTTGTATGAATGCTTGAGATATTAAGGTTCGAGACGACATCGCCATTGACAGTAACATATTGGCCGACTTGGAGTCTATCGGTGTTGGACAGGCGTTTTCCATCGAGTTCCCAGGTGATTTCAGGTGTTGGATTGCCACTCGCTACGCACTTCAAGAACACACTTGGACCCGGTTGAAGAGTTTCTTCATGGAATGCTTGACGGATTTGGGGTGGTTCGACTGTATATGTAAAATTAAATTCACATTAATATTTGTTACCTCTTTTTCGCCTTTGAAAGAAAGTTTTATTTGTTTTCATGCATTAAATTTTTACCACTCATAAAATTCAAAATAATTTGCATGAAGTGATTTCCAATTTCAAAGAACACTAAAATTAAAAAAAGCATAAGAATCGGATGAAACTTACATCTGCCTCCTAATTTCAATTCCGCTGTGGCTTGAGCACTTTCCTGGTCATTTCTTATGAAACACTGGTACATTCCCTTGTCTTCCTTCTTCACGCTCTCGATTCTCAGCACGGTTTCCTCGTGACCAAGTTGCTTTCCATCCTTCAGCCATGAAATCGTCTTGATGGGGTTCCCCTTAATGTTGCAAGTCAAGGTTGCGGGTCTGCCGAAGTCAATGGTCTGGGTGCTAGGTTCGATTTCTGCTTCCAAGGGAGCTGTCACGGTCAATACAGTCTCGACACTTTCGCCTCCCACGGAATTGTTGACGATACATAAATATTTGCCAGAGTCCTCAACGCGGGCTTCGCGGATGATTAAGGTACCACTAACTTGGCGGACACGTTCGTTCAGCTGGACTGGTTGACGTCGAGAAGTTCCCTCAATGAATTTGTACCATCTAAAACGAAAATTTGTTTGTTATTTACACGTCAAGATAAGACGGTTTTTGGACTCATGTTATCCATCCAAAGAAAAATTTACTTTTATTTATTATAATATTTAGTACATTAAATAAAACTGTAGGTACGTAATGTTTCTTTGCAGTGATCAAATATTTAAACGTAGACTTCAAATTAATTGAAACATAATTGATGGATAAATAGTTATAGAAATAAAATTAGTATTTCAAGATTATCACACAATTTT
Source organism: Ceratoteleas bidentatus (assembly GCA_022817645.1). NCBI lineage: Eukaryota > Metazoa > Arthropoda > Insecta > Hymenoptera > Scelionidae > Ceratoteleas > Ceratoteleas bidentatus. The sequence continues at coordinate 14,259 of JABFPB010000320.1, forward strand.
TTAATTGTACCATAGTTGTAACATTATTGTGCAGTATTTCCAATTAATTTATAATATTTTTTAACTTTGAAACATTATTTTTCCTGGTGGATGACATGTTTTTATAAACAATTTATGTAAATTTAATAACAAGTTTATTTTGTTGCGTACAGACGATTTTTGTCAAGTTTAAGTAAAAGATTTGTAAAATATGAAAATAAATTCTGAAAATTGTTATTAACTGTTACATTTGTATATAGCTGTTTACATAAACGGTTGAATCGGATTATATGATTAATTACTTTTTCAGAATGTATAATACATATTTTTTTCACTTATTTTGCCCTAAGTTTTATCTTTTGATGTTTTCATTACAATTCTTAGATCACAATTAGAAATTTAAGGAGTCGATTTGATATATTATCAACGTTCTATGTTAAATTATTATTCTTATATTTAACTGTCGGGCTAACTGGATCTTTAAATAACTATAAATGTTATATATAAATAACAAAAAAATTTGCAACATCAAAAGTAAAATTGACTCATGATTTCGTTTAAAAAAATGATAGTGGTTATTAAATTAAAACATTATTGAATTTTTCGATTAAAAACATTAACACCAAAAATAAACAAAATAAGCATCGGCCAACATTTCCCACTGAAAATCCATAAAGATAAGCCTCAGACTGTATTTGACATAAAACACATAAGATTGTTATACAAATTACTTCGTAGATACGTACCCTCATCCTGTATCACTTTGACTAAGCTCCAACTTGTTTCATGCATTAATTACAACATACTGAAAACCACTCCACTAAACAACTTGAATTCGTACCTACCTTAACATTCGGTAACACAACTTCGACTTAAAGGACCAGAAAATTTATCAAAAATAATTTTATCAATGTAAAAAATGTAAAAAAAAGAACCTATATTATTAAAAATGTTATTTCCTAACTATCTCTACATCCCTGCTCTATAAATATTCTGAAACCTAATTCTCCTCACATATATTTTTTTATCTATCCATTTTATACGATATCCGATCGAATGTTTCGAAAACCTTCAATAGCTATTCCAATTTTAAAAATCTAAGGTTGTTGTATTCGAACCATCAAAACTATTTAATTTCCAGTGTACCTTGTGAACGGTACAGGAGACCCTTGAATTGCACACATCATTGCAACAACCTTGTTAATTGCCACAGCGTGCAACTTTCCACCTTCGTAACGTTCTCCGGCAATACGTGGAGCAACGTTACTTGTGGGTTCTGCAAAGCGAAAAACGAATCACGAAACAATTTCGAGACAACTCGACTACGAGCTAATCCCAGACTCGATCTTCCAGCCGTAATATGAATGAAATTTTTCGGAACATCGACATTCGAATCCTACCTTTTCAATGGGACAGGGAAACCTTGCACTGGACACAACAAACTAACTGACGAATTGTTGCGAGTAAACTTTTTCACTACGCTGATCTCCCTGTCGGAAATTTGGGGCGGAACATTGATTCGAGATTCTGAAATTAGGTGATAGGTACGAATTTACCATTTTCCTACTTTTTTGAAAAAATTAAACTGTTTGGAACAGGAAATCCTTGCAGGAGAACAGCACGACTACTTTTAAATGGACGGTTTTTGAGTTTCAAGAAGACCAAGAGTTTTACATCGATTTTTTCAGACAGTAAAATGTTTCATTTGTAGCATTTAATTAAATGAATAAACTATTTCAACCTCACTAATCAATTAGTGTGAATCATTTGTAAATTAATGGAACTTATGAGCAATCAATGGAACTATAAACAAGTTAAGTCAGAGATACAGAGAGTCAAAATTTCCTCACCTGTAAAGAGGTGCCGGATAAGCTTGACCTTCGCACAAAAGAGTGGCTGTACCACCTGCTTTATTGCCCATTCCGACTAACTCAGATTTAGCAGGCAAACGGGGAGGGCTACTTCCCAAAGGCTCTATAATCATACCGAATCGAGAAATCAACAAGTAATTTGTTTACATTGTTTACATTGAAGTCAATATCTTGGAGTTGGTTAGTCGATGGATTCGGAGCATAAGAACTTAATCAATAAAACCTGTTAGAAAATGTCTCAAATGTCTAACATTAATACAAATTACTACATTCTAATTGGTCATATTCTGTAATTTTTGGTCCTTCTGGAACGTTTCTCACCTGTAAAAAGGTGCAGGATAAGCTTGAGCTTCACACAATAATGTCGAAGTACCTCCTGCTAAATTTCCAACTCCATCTAATTTGGACCTAGCAGGTAACCGAGGAGGACTACTTCCCAAAGGTTCTAGAAGGATATCAAACGATCAAAATATTTCTACAAAACTATAACTTTGTGATTGCTATGAGAGTTTCGAACTTTGGAGAGATGTTTGAAAGTCAATATCTTCGGTCAGTTGCAGGATGGGGTAATCTGGAAGACCATATCTAATGTTTCCTCATAGACAATTCTCATTGAACATTAACGTTGGAAGTAGAAGAGATTACCTGACAACCTCCTAGAATTGTGTGACTAGAATATGTGAATTTTAGTTGAGTTCCATTTTTAAATGGATCGTTTAAAATAGAAATTTCTATATCTCACCTGTAGAAAGGGGCGGGGTAAGCTTGAGCCTCGCACAATAAAGTAACAACGCCACCTATAACCTTCATCACTCCATCAAACTTAGATCTAGCCGGTAAACGGGGAGGACTACTTCCCAAAGGTTCTAGAAGAAATGATTGAACCAAAACGATTAGATCGCGAATGTTCTGTATGCAAACAAAAGTCAATATCTTTGTACCCATCGTAGGACCTATCTCCTCATCTGATTTGCTGCCAACTTTTATCTACAATACGTCTAGATAAAGAGAATCAAAATAATACAACAGAAACCTTAAGTGAAAATTCCAGTGGCAGACTACTATTTGTACTGTCCACAATCATACCTCATAATTGGAAGAGGGTATGCCTGAACAGGACATAGTAAACTCGCAGGAGTTCCGTTTGGTATTGAGATCTTCATGCCAATACTAGTTTTGTCCGAAACATTTGGCGGTACATTCACATTGGAGTCTATAATATGATAATATCCGATTGCCTTTAAAATTAAAAAGAACCCGTTCAATATGTAATCATGGTGGGACAAGGTACACACAGTTTCCACATTGTTTCTATCAAAACTCGTAAATTTCTAGTGCCTTTTACCTAAACCATGGAACCGGAAATCCCTGAGCAGGGCAATGTAAAGTCACGTCCTTCGAAGCAACCGAGGAGAACCTTTGCAAGTCACTTTCTCCGGATAACTGAGGACGGGTACTAGATGCTGGTTCTACGCATCGGCAAATAAAACCGCAAAACGAAAACTTTATTCGTTGAGGAAAAATTATTGGATAACGATAGTTTACCTGTATGATGGAACAGGGAAGCCCTGGGCAGGACATAAGAGTGTCATCGCACCATTTAGTTTAGTTACGAACGTTTGCGACTCTGCCATCGATGGAAATTTCGGACGAGCACTTCCGACTGGCTCTGCGGTTGTCAAATTACGCCAGTGAAGATATTAAAAAAATTCTTATTGGTATACTGCGAAAATACCTGAACGCTGGGAGATACCTTAATTGAACAGTTCCGATTTCAGGAAATCCGAAAATGTCCGTTGAAGTTGACGAACATTTTGTTTACAGTTGCGATTGAAACTTACTTAATCATAGGAACTGGGAAGGCTTGCGCAGGACACGACAATACGATCGAACCAGCAGTTCTCGTGCTGTAGCCTCGCAAATTATCGATGGTGGGGAATTTTGGTCTTACAGCTCCAACGGGTTCTACGGAATTGTATGAAAGAAATGAAATGTTGAAACTTTGAAACATGAGTGTAGCTGGACAAAAACCCCTCAGGACCTGGTACCAAATGCACTTGCGACCTTTTCTTTAATAAGCTCACGATTTTTAACTTATCTCACCTGTAAAGAGGTGCAGGGTACGATTGCGCATCGCAGAGTAACGTGGCAACATCGTGGGACTTTTTCTCTAAAACGTCGCCTTTAGATCTAGCTGGTACTCGGGGTGGACTACTTCCCAGAGGTTCTACAATAAGTACGAACCAATTTCGTCATTTAATAAATTTATTTAAACGTGTACCTGAACTTTTGAGAAGGGTTTCCCTGAATGCTATCCACTTTTTATTTTATTTTGTAATCCAAATAACGAAAAAGGGAACGTAATTGCGACTAAAGCTCACCTATAGAGTGGAGCAGGGTAGGACTGAGCCTCGCAAAGCAAAGTAACACTTAATCCTTGACTTTTTTCGAAGATATTACTCTTCGAAGTAGCCGGTACCCGAGGTCGACTACTTCCTACTGGTTCTATAATAATTATTTTGCAAACATGTATTTGATAAACAGTTCACATGAAGAATGCTTTGGATAGGGTCACACAAGGGTTTTTCATCGGCCTGATTCCAGTGAAAAAGAACACGAATCTGGATCTTAGAATCCTTTTTTACGAACTACTGATATTGTTTAGGAACCTTGTACTAAAAATGAAACTAACGCCTGGAAAGAAATGGCAAATAGTCTGAGACAGACAGATAAGTGAAGTCTCACCTATATAAAGGTGCTGGGTATGATTGAGCTTCACATAATAAAGTCACAATACCACCTTCTCTTTTTTCAGCCACGTCAGTTTTTGCTCTTGAGGGAACTCTCGGTGGACTACTTCCCACGGGTTCTAAAATAACCAACCGATACTTGAAATTTCCTTGTAATGATTAACATATTGTCAAATTAATTGCTATATGTACCTGCCTCTACATTAATTAATTAATTGATACAACCCAGCGTGTACCTGCAAATAGGGATAGGGTCTCCTGATTCATCAAACCTTTTATTTTCCATATTTAACAACGCAGACCAATTTCATGACAACGTTTCACCCTCACCTGTACAAAGGAGCTGGGAAAGCTTGTGCTTCGCACAATAAAGTCGCCACACCACCTCGCTTTCTTAAAAGGACGTCGATTTTCGTTCTAGATGGCATTCGAGGAGGACTACTCCCAACAGGTTCTATAAGGGTCAACCGTTATTAGGTTAATGGTCCTAACATTGATTTAAAAGAGTTCAAATTTTAAAGAAAGAACAAGATAGCGTGTACCTGAAGAGGAAAGGGTCTCCCAAGTATGTATAAAAGTCTTCCTACATTTTTCTTGAATAAAGAAACCCAAATGAATGCTGAGAATAACTTCGACAGAAACCTCACCTGTATATAGGTGCGGGATAGGATTGAGCTTCGCATAGCAAAGTTGCGACCCCGCCACGTCGTTTGATCTCTTTGAGAGCGTCGATTTTCGTACTAGATGGAGTTCTCGGTGGACTACTGCCTACCGGCTCTAGAATTAAGTGAAGAAGTATTTTCCAGGATTGGCTCGTTAAAAAAACCTACTTTAAAAATTACTTTACCCAAAAACGAGTTTACGTCTACCTGAAAATGTGGAACGGGATCACCCTGGAGACCGAAAGCTATTCGCTTTATCTCATATCATGGAAGAACATGTGTGGTACCTAATTAAAAAGCTTTCTTTCGGTTTAAGCTTTCTAAGTTATTGCTCACCTATACAAAGGTGCCGGATAAGACTGTGCCTCACATAACAACGTTGCTATGTCACCCTGTTTTTTCACTTCCTTGAGAACATCGATTTTTGTTCTAGATGGCATTCGAGGAGGAGTACTTCCTACTGGTTCTATAAAAATTAACCAACGATTTACATAATCATGCGCAGATTATGAGGTTAGATGCACCTGAAGATGTGGGTAGGGTCTCCCTTTCTCTCGTACCATAGTTTGTATTGTCGCACTATTTTTAATAGACATAAAAAATGTATGGAAGAACTACGGTGGGTCAAGACTCTAGGATCAGTATCAATTGTCGACCCATTTATTCTCACCTGTAAAATGGAGCAGGATAAGCTTGGGCTTCACACAACAAAGTTGTGGTACTTCCTTTTCTTTTGACAGAAACAACGCCGTTCGATCTAGGAGGAACTCTAGGAGGACTACTTCCAACTGGTTCTAAAAAGTACACGGCGATTTATTCTTCTTCAAAAAGAAGAAATAATATGATCGTTTAACTCTAAGGGCTGGATAAGGGCTCCCAGAACACCGTACCATGATTCGCTAATTTGTTTAATCTACCTCAATACCAATGTCCTGTTTCGATTTTTGTTGCAGACCAAGATAATAGTCTCACCTGTATATAGCTGCCGGATAAGACTGAGCTTCGCACAATAATACTGCAGTGCCACCCTCCCTCTTCTCTTCTTTTAAAGCATCATATTTCGTTTTTGACGGCATCCTAGGAGGACTACTTCCTACCGGTTCTACAATAAATTTTGATATGCCATCTCTTTGATACAAGATTTGAAAAGTACTTCAAGTCAGTTCAAATTGTGTAAATTCCTGAAGATCTGGATAGGGTTTCCCTGAGGATCGTACCATCTCAAATCACCTGATCAAATTTACAAACTGAATCTTACCTGTAAAACGGGGCAGGGTAAGCTTGACCTTCGCACAACAAAGTGGTCGTATCTCCCTTCTTTTTTATGATAAAGATATTCGACCTGGGAGGAACACGAGGAGGACTACTTCCCACCGGTTCTACAAGGAAAGCGAGAGTTGTTTATATCGTAAAGCTTAAAATTACCGTACCTGAAAATTGGGATCGGGTTTGCCTGAGCTTGGCACGTTAGAGCCAACTTAGAATTTTGCGGAACTGCGATAACACTATACTTGGCTGTGATCGACACTTTGGGAGCAGCGCCATTCACGGGTTCTAGAGGATATCAAAGTGGTATACGAGAAAAATTATATTTTGCTGGATCGTATGTTTTCTAATTATATTTTAAAAAGATACCCGAATCTCCTGAATGTTGGAACAAGATAGGTCTGATGATAAATAATGCATTCAAGCAACGATATTTATACAGTGAAATCGCAATATCTCAGATGAGTGCACCAAAATCTACCTGAACAGTGGCACTGGATGAGCTTGGGCCTGGCAAGGAATGCCAAATGCAAACGAGGCTTTAGCTTGGAGCCATCTTTTCTCGTCTCCAGCTATGGAAGGTGCTTTACTACCAACCGGTTCTTCAAACACCAGATTATTCATCAATATTAATGAAGAGAGTTAAATAAACAATTAGAAACGGATTAAGATTAGTCCACGATTAAGACAGAACAAAGAATTAACCACAGTTGTTACACCTGTTCAATTAGTCCATGGTAGTAAAAAGTTAATTCGACGGTGAACAAAGACTTGGACCTTAAGTTACCTGAATATTGGAACAGGATGACCTTGGCCTTGACAAACCATCACTACGTCAATTGCAGACCGCCTCTCCATAATGTTTCCTTTCTCTCCAATAATTGACGGCGCTCTACTGCCGATCGGTTCTAGCGACACAATGAACAAAGAGCTATAACAAATCTCACCAAACACTTTCTTTACCTAAATATAGGAACAGGATGGCCCTGAGCCGCACACATTATCGCAAGGTCAAAATTCGCCTCTTTCTCCAACCATCCACCCTTCAACTCGCCCGTTAACTTAGGCGACTTCATACCAACTGGTTCTGTTGAAAGACGAAAAGAACCTCGAATTTACCATCACCTTAACAGTACCTGAACATTAAAACTCAGAACCCCTGCGAGACGACCTGAGTCTAAATCAGCTGACATACTCATCGTTGAACAACCCATGCAAGTGCTCAGATAGCACGGACCTTACCTAAATATTGGCACTGGATACCCCTGAGCCGAACAGAGCAAAGGGATATCTGTGTTCGCCCTTTTCTCCATCCAAGCACCTTTTAACTCACTCGTAAACTTCGGCGACTTGCTGCCGATCGGTTCTAACAGAGAAATCACAATCATTTCTGTATTGCACTGTCGCGAAATACCTGATAGATGGAACCGGAAACCCCTGGGCGGGACAGAATAAACTTAGATACTGTCCCGCGGACCGATAGAACCAGGCCTGCTTGTTATCACTCGCAAATTTTGGAGCTTTACTCGACACCGGTTCTGGTTTAAAAGCAATTCAAAAATCATTTTAAGGTCACACGTGTACCTGGTAACTGGAATAGGATACGCCTGGGCGTTACATACAACGGCAATACTGGTGCCAATTTTACGAATCAACAGCGACAGTTTCGCATCCTCTGTGAACGTCGGCGATTTACTGCCTACGGGTTCTGTAGGTCGATAAAAGGAAGAGAATGTAATAGAAAATACCTAGTGATTGGGACAGGGCTTCCCTGAGCCGCGCAAAACATGGTGATCATTTGGCCCTCTCCGCGACGAATGGTTCTACTGAGATCATCCGACAATAGTTTTGGAGATCTCGAGCCTATGGGCTCTGAAAACGATTAAAGTAAACCTCTATAGGGGTTTTGCGAAACAATGTATAAGCTCACCAAGAGGAATGTGAAATCTACCTACTTCCTGGAATGGAGCTAAAAGCTTACCTAGATAAAGGTACAGGGTAACCCTGCACTGGACACTGTATGCTGGTAGACCTATTCACATACGCGTCTACCCACTCTACCTTCCTATTAGTTGGTAGTTTAGGTTTGACATTCGAAGTGGGCTCTAAAAAGAAATCGCGATTTGTGTCAAGCATTGTACGAATGTAAACCGACTTGTTGGACACAGGGAACCCTTAGCTTGGACACGGTCCGCTAAAAATTCGGTTTTACCTTATAAGTGGTACCGGAAATCCTTGAACAGGGCAGAGTAAGGTCGCAGTACGAGTCAAAGCAACTTCTGGGTTCATTGATTTGAAATCCAGAGAAGTCAGTTTGGGCTTCGAGCTGGACATTGGCTCTAAATGATCAGAAACCGTACTTAGTTCATATAATATAGCTGTGGTCGGGACAGAATACTCCTGGTTGCCAGTGGATCGTAATCGAATTCTTAGAAATGTCTCCCGCCAGAAAGGACCAAGCAACTTTCTCTATGGATCTGACATAAACTAACCGAAGTATTACCTTATAAGTGGCACGGGGAATCCTTGAACAGGGCACAATAAAGTCGCAGTGTGAGCCGAAATAGCGAATGGATTGTTTGACTTAACATCCAGGGAGGTCAACTTGGGCTTCGAGCTAGACATTGGCTCTAAAGATTCAGAGAATGTTCTTAATTTATTATACATAGTTGGTCGGGACAGAATACTCCTTGCAGCCAATCTTTTATCTGGTCTAACTCTACTCGAACAGAGGACCTACCTGAAGAAGGGAACTGGGAACCCTTGGGCAGGACAGTGTAAGGTGACATTAGTCAGAAGTACAGCTGTAAATCGGAGCAGATCACTGCCTCCTGATAGTCCACCCAGCTGTGGACGGGTACTCGAAGCCGGCTCTAATTAATAGGTAGAATAAGAATTCTGTCTAGATAGCTGCATCGATTTACCTGAAGGATGGAACAGGAAAACCTTGCGCGGGGCACAAAAGCGTCATTGCGCCGTTGAGCAGGGTTTTGAAAGCTTGCATGTCTGCCATCGTCGGGAATTTTGGACGAGCACTTCCCAAGGGTTCTGATTGAGAATTGTAAACAATGTAAACCGACTGAAGAGGGGAAGAAATCAATGCTTAAGTATTTATGTTTGAAAGTACCTGAAAGCTGGTCTCATAAAACTTATGATCTTGCTGTTTCTAGAATAATGCGAAAATCATAAATTGAAAGTAGTTTACCTGACTGAAGAGAGGATTTCGTATTGAGACTTCCAAGAGTGCTAAAGATATTTTGACGAAACTTACTTGAACATAGGAACTGGAAACGCTTGTGCTGGACACGAAAGCACAACTGAACCAGCTGTGCTTGTTCGGAAGCTTCGGGAATCATCGATAGTCGGGAATTTGGGTCTCACAGCACCGACTGGTTCTAGATTTGTGCAATTTCGTTTCAGTAAGCATACCTCTCTATGTCGAAACAGGGAACCCCTATGTGGTTTTGCACTAGATGCACTCAATATTTGAGATGTAAAATTTAGTGAAATACCTTAGCGATGACCGAAACTGAAGAAGAGTGTGTCTGACTGAACGAATGGATGTTAGCAAAGGTAAAATCGAAGATGCCCAATTGAAGCTTGTTCTCTAACTGTACGACCCGGCATCATTTGAACAAATTGTCTCTGAATGGTGAAATGTACAAATATCGAAGAACTAAACGTCATAAAATATATGTACATGCAGCTGAACAAAAGTCCTACTGATCTATCTGCTGATTGTGTGAGCTAAAATCGGGTCTAAGCTTTAAGCGAGCGGTTGTGTGATTTGTGTATAAACATTTACTAGAATCTTAATCTCCCTCTCCGAAATCCTAACTAGTTACGTTTACTATACACTTCTAACCAATTTAGTCCCAGCCGGTAACCAGAAAGGGATAACCTCCAACTCATCAACTAAACCCCCCCCCCCCAACCGCAATCAAATCATGACAAAGAAAATACCGTAAACTTACTTGAACAGCGGTACAGGAAAAGCCTGCGCCGGACACGTTAGAGTCACCGATCCAGCAGTGCTGGTGCCGAAGCTTCGGGATTTGTCGGCGGTTGGAAATTTAGGTCGCACACTTCCTACGGGCTCTGCGTACAGTCAGTTAATCGTCATAGCATATCTTCACACAGCCGTTCCAACAAACTAAACATAACTTCGGCTCTTTCGCCAACAACCCGTTATTCTTTTCTGGTTCTTCGACAGCAGCCAATCCAAGATAACCTCGTCAATCCGATCTCGTACCCAACTCTAGATACCGATCTACCGTTTGCAACCCAAACCTCATTGCGAAAAAGGGTCCTACCTATTGTTCGGGACTGGGAAGCCCTGTGCCGGACACAGAAGAGTCAGGCTGCGGTTTAAATGCGCCACGAGGCCGTTAATGTTGTCCAGACTCGGAAACTTGGGTCTTACGCTGCCCACGGGCTCTACGCAATGAAGAAAGTGGCGACATCTTTAAACCAAACCGTGCGCGGGCTCGCAGCCTGTCTGGTGAGTGTTTGTCATGAGAAAGCAAGAGATATGTAGCCAGGCGCTGTGTTCTTGCGGCTCCGACGCTCGAGCAAAACAAGCGCAAGGTCGCGACAGAGGGCGCAGCGGTCGTCGGGACATTGCGGCGGGATTTGCTCGAGGTGGGGCCGTGCCCGAGGGACTTACCTGGGCCTAGTCCGATTGGATAAACGGTGGTGTAGAAGCGTTTGAAAAGTTGGAAACAGATGTCGCTGAACGCAAAACCAAGGAGAGCAAAAGAAGGAGCAAAACGAGAAAAGACCGAGGACGAGGGGAACGGCGTGGCCAATATATGGAGTTGCGGTGCCTCGATCGTCCGTCCGTCCGATCGATGGATAGACCAAGATATTGACTTCGCAAGATAGAGTTTGACGTTGCATTCGTATTCTCGGATCGTGCGATGTAAAACTCTCGTGTGGCGCGAGTGCATGGCACGTGCCCGCAGGGGTACCCTGTCCCAGCATTCAGGTAACACGCTAACGAACTGAGTTCTTCATCGATCGGATTTACGGAGCCCTTGCCACATTTTTGTTGGCAGTTTTTTTCAGTTCTTTCTCGTAAAATTTTTGATTCACCGATCTGGAATCGATTTCTAAGGCTGACTTGACGGTTCGGTGTCGCAGAATGGTATGTTTAGCTGCCAAAAATTGTATGGACAAAGTTAATGTGCTGTGGGTGTAAGAAATAGGTTTTTAAAGGACATTGAAAAAAGTTGTAATAGATGATTCGAGTGAGTCTGGAAGTGAAAGGAAATATTTCGAAATTGAGAACAGTAGAAGTTGATGTTGCACGGGAGATTTGTTGCCAAGTCGTTGGTCCCGAAATAGAAAGTGTTGTTAAAACACTAGTGATTAGTTCAGCCCAACACACCATTCTGGTACACAGCAGTCAGCTTTAACATTTTTAATAGCTTCGCGAAGATCGAGAAGAGATCAAGCCCGCTTGCGAGTTTATTTCCATAAATATCTAAGCATGATTGAATGATACAATCGAAATTACAAAAGTAGCTTTCTCGTTTGTTAATATAATTCATGAAATTTACAATGTATAAAATTTAATTTTTTATTTTTTTTAATAGCTATCTCTCCGAAAAACTATTTTTAATATCGATTGTTCACCAATTAGGATGTCTAACTAATGTTTTAAATGAATGTTGCGAACGTTTGAATGATTTAACATCGAAAAGCAAAGCTGTGAATTCTTTGCATGAAAATATAATACAACAAATATTTCAGACGACGAAATTCGTCGAATCGAATACGATGCGTATGACTGTTTCCAATTAAAAATCACATTTCGTCAGACATCCTGTACAATAAATAATTTGAACTGGAGCATGAAAATGTCGTTATATTGACGTAGTCGTCCACATAAAACATGTTTGTATCTTTAGTAAGTTAGTTATCGACTCGTTCTCGTTATGTCATTAAATGATTCTGAAACAATAATCGAATACCAACATCGGTCGAATTATTAATTTAAAACTCGTTTCAACAAAAATCTCGTTCATGCTTCCAGTTCAATGTTGAAATCCATCGAAAATGCCTCGAATGTAAATGACGAACAACACATGTTTGAAGATGAATTACAATTCAGTTTAATGATTGATAAAAGCGACTTAAAAGCACAAGGCATTTCACGATGTATATTTTGAGATAATTTTCTTTAATTTTAAAATAACGATTTTAATACCAGGATACTTTTGAATTACAATTTTCGTACTTTGGAGTGAAAGGTACGTATCAATAATATGGTTATTAAAATCGTTACTTTTTAATTAATTGACGAGGAATGGTGAACTTACCAGTGATGACTAGTCTTCCCTTGGTAGCAGAAAGTCTTGTTTCTCCAGTCAGTCTATGTTTTGTGCGACATTGGTATGTCTTGTAGCCATCCTCAGGTCCAACATCCTTAATATGCAGTTCGCCAGATGGTAGTACCAAGTACTTTCCATCTAGTTGGAAAAAAACTGAATCAGTAAAGTTCTTAAAATATATAACTATACAAGCACACTGTTCATATGGAATGTAAGTTTCAAATTAAATACTTTGCATTTAGAATTAATCATGCAAAATATTTTTAATGTATTCTAGAAAACAAATATTTTTCAACAAAAATTTTATTTCAAATTCCAAAAAAGTTTTAACTTTAAAATTGAAACTATATTCCTAATATGAATCCACAACACTACGACACGTAAATTCAACTTTTTTAACAATCAGTGACACAACTAAAAAATTGTGGCTACAAATTTTCAAATAAATTACATTTTCCGATAACTCTTCTATAAATTTATGTTTGAAATTAAAAAGTGCGTACAGCTGAGTGTTAAAACGTTGAATTAATCGATAACTCATTCACTAATGCAACCTACATTTTTTGCAATGCATAGAATTATGGTGAGAATTGTTGACTTTAACAGAATTTTGATTAGCAGTAAAATACGTTGCATTAATGAAAAGTTACCGTTCGTGCACAGCTGGTTTAACGACAAAAGGGGCTTTTTTCCCAAAGGACTAATCAGAAGTTTCGGTTATTAAACGCTTCACTGAAAATGAAGTTTTTTTACCAATTACAGTGTCCATATAGGACTCAGCTATATACGCATTAAACTCAACTGATTCCAATAATAGCATCTATTGGATATTCATGAAACAAACGAGAAAAGTGAAGAAATGGATTAACTTCTGATTCAATGTAATTTTCAATAGCGAAAATGTTTCAAAATGCACATTGAATTGTTCCTCCTTATACAACAGTCGTCTATAAATAAAATTGCAAAGCTAAGTAAACGTAAAATTTGATTCTGTTAAAGAATTAAAAAAATACTTTCATTTATTTCATACACCTGACACCCCATTTTCATGCAACCATTACCACGCTTAACGCTAAAAAATTGAAGCAGACCTTTCGTCGTTACCCATTATTTCGATTACTCTGTGATACTTGAAACATCTAATTGAAACAGGTCGTATCGACCAACAATTTTGCAGCATCTCATATTTTCTAAACCTTTTTTAAACCTTTCTTTAATATCAGTCGTCTCCACAAAGTAATCGTTCTGTGCAATCGAACACTTGTTTTATAATCGCAACCACTACAGGATGGGAACGGGAATTTTTTGTCTTGACAAACACAAAGGGAGGAATCGTGGACAGGGGCTGGACAGCGCGAGCAGCGGCAGTTTCACGTCTCCCGAAAATCCGAAAAAGGCAATCAAACAATCATCGTGGAATCGGTCTCGCAATAATCGATAGCGGCGATTACGGTCGCCCCGTGGCGCGCCACAAATCAATCAAATCGTGTCAATTTACCGGTACCAGCGTATCGACACGGCAACACGCCAAAATTCGAGGAGGACTCGAAGTATATCGACTTTGCGGTGGCGGAATAAAAAATTTTGGATTCAATTTTGGGGTCTGATTGTTGGAAGTGTAACGTAAGCTAACGGACGCTCGAAAAGTGCTTGAAACAAACGGTCCACGAGAGCCGTTGATCTGAAGTGAAATTAATTGGAGCATCGAGATACGAGTCAACATTTGACGGAACGACGAGCGCACATGGTAGTCGAAGACTTAGAATCAATAGCAAAACAATAGACTGCTCCCATTTAAATCGCCTGGCAATAAAACCTCCGTTACGGAACGGAGGGATGGCGAATTCCACGGTCAAAACGATCAGTTATTTTTTCGGATATTTTTGGCTCTATTGTGCGAATCCGGAAAATTGGTCCACGCCATTCGTGGGGAGGCTGAAATTTCGATTTCGGTTGAAAAATCCCGTGAGAATGCGTGCATCGGAATCTCGATAGGAGCAGTCTTGATATCTGGCTGTGGCAAGCTTGAGACAAATTCCACTGGTGGCAGTACCGTAGTCCGATTTCGGATAAATATTGGTGGTTTCGTCCTCAACCCAAGAGTCGATCTCGACGAACTCGGCCACGAAGCTCGGAATATGACATTTGATAATCGCAGCGTTGCCCCGGAGCACGTGCTCGTCCATCACGTTCACCGCATACCGCTGCCCGACAACTGCAACCAGACACCGGATCCACATTTACAGGGAGATAAAAACGCCATTGATCCAAGAAAACTGTATATTTATGTTCAACATCGATTCCCGTTGTGGATATTGTGTTTGTTGATGAAGTTATGTCGGCCTAAAAACTATGTTTTTGATGAGGCAGTTTCGTTTTAGATTGTAAGATCAGAACTAGTAGCGCCATCTCAAAATTCTTTAGCGCCATCTTTAGAAGAAAATTGTCTATACAACAAATCTAACTATTAATAAAATCATATTGTAATATTTTTTCTTGATTATGTTACGTCCATGTTAGTTCTAGGTTCCTCCATTTAGAGATCGCTACTTATCACAGCTACATTTAAACTGTGATAGATTTTGGTTAATTCTAACATCTCCCGTTCTTTGGAAAGATGGCGTCCTTTCCCCCGAGACAAAATTTAGTTGGGTCTGTTTTATTTAGTTTGTGCTAGAGGGCGCCTCAAGCGAGTACCGTAAGCCGGCTCGTCGATCGAATACTTGTCGCCGTTCGAGTCAACCCAGCCCGCGACCTCTACGTAGTCACCCACGAACGAAGGCACCTGGCACTTGAATATGGCGGCATTTCCGCGGATCGCGAATACGTCGTACACTTGGACCTCGAAGTACTGCGACACCACTGTAATTCAATTTAGATAGGATTTGTACCGACTTTTTATAGTTTTTCTAAATACCCGTTTTCTGGCGACTGCGCGCGCTGGCCATCCTGACTCAGATTTCGTAAGGCTAGTGGAGAAACCCGCTAGTTTCGAGATGAAATTTGAAATGAAGAAGATATATTGCGTTTGAATAGAAGAGGAGTTCAGTAACTCTTTCAGGAGTTGTTGAAAAATTGTAGACTTATGTTAAACAATTATTTATATGGCTGGGAGAGGAGATTAACTTTATACTTAGTCGGAAGTTTGAAGGTAGAGTATGGTACACTTGGAACGTGAGTCTAAGAGCCTTAAAGTGAGTTGGAAGGATTAGCAACCATCCAATAAGGTTACCTTCAAGGCTCTTGAAGACTGAATTAATTTAGAAAGGAGACGGTCTAGAGAGATTCTGCTTTGGAAAAATCCTCACTTGCTTCTGTGATCTACTTTCTTCAATCTTTGACAGAAATCATATCATTCGCCACCTGATTCCAAAGTTATTGTAAATAAACTAACGAGTACTCAATTCTCTCCTAATAAACTGGATGTCTTTCCTGCAGAATCTATCCACCACTTCTCTTCCACCCCACCCCGTGTACCATATTCTTCGCCAGGTGTGTAAACCGTCCCATCGCTGGAGATCCACCGATCGACATAGATGAACTCAGACACGAAGCTCGGCATTTTGCATTTCATGATCGCGCTGTTGGCCCGTATCACGTACTCGTTCTCGGCCTCGGTGACGTAAAACTGCGAAACAACTGCCCGCGCAGAAGGCGCAGCAAGCATGAGTCAGAATACACAACGGTTTGTATTCAAAAAATACAGGACCCCCCTAAAAAAATGTCAAGGGACTCAAAATTTGCGGAACAATTCGAGTTCCGTCGAATGTACCCAATTCAGGGGAGGTGTCTGGCATGTAGGTCTGGCCATCTTCCCGGATCCAGGCCTCGACGGTCACGAATTCCGCGATGTAACTGGGGATGCTGCACTTCAAGATCGCGCTGTTGCCCCGGATCACGTATTCGGTCATGATTTCCGGATTGTACTGCTGAGTCACAACTAGGGACAAAGTGGCGTCGCGTGAGAGAAAGGATGATCGAGTTGGTCGAACGCGACGTCGGAGATGAGTTGATTGTGGACGAAAGTGAGTCCATAATCTTCTTATCAGAACCGAGCATTAGTCTTAATAATTGTGACGCGCGAACGGAGGTACTGAGACACCACTGCCGCCGCCCACGGGTTCCTCCGATTCGGTTTACCAGTTGTGCAGCGAGAATTGTTTTGGAATTGTTGGTGATTTGGATGCAATGCTTCTGAGTCGGGGAGAGAAGTGTTCGCGATTCGGTCGGGAAACTTTGAACCATTGAATCTTTTTCAGTAAAGAGTTTAGATATTGCTATGAAAGGCGGATGGAACGTTGTTGATGCAGTAGAACATGTCCAAGAATTTGAGGTTAGATTCAAGGAGGAGATTTCCTCGATAGATTCGATAAAGCTTTATAAGGAAAACTCTGTCAACTAGAAGTGAACTTCATTTTCTGCAAAAACATCATTTGAATAGTTTTTTTTTTGGCAAGCGACTTTGGAGATCACTTTACAGTCTAAACTTCTGAAAAATGCCTGTACTATCTTTTCTTGTTTATATCCGTATTTGCTTCATACTATAGGACAATTCCTTGAATCTATGATCATCATTTATCTCAAAATTGAATTCCCAAATTGGATGTTCCCAAAGTTACCAACAACATTTAACCATCGATTGTAGTTCCACGATCATTTTCATATAAAAACGAAAAAGCCATTTCTCTCCCCGAAAAATATATCCAATTAACCCTCCCGACCAAGGCAGGTTTCTACCATAGTCTCCAGTCATTTTGTAGCTGGACCCATCGCTGCCCTCCCATGAGTCAACAGACACGAATTCCGCGACGAAGCTGGGGATTGTGCACTTGAGTATAGCCGCGTTGCCCCGGATCACGTACTCCGAAACCACCTCTGCCTCGTAATATTGCGTTACCACTGTTGGGCACAAGGAATCCCGACATTAGTCACCTTCCCTGTTTAAAATCTATTAGATACCAACAGGAATCCTCTATTCGGTCAAGACCCCTCAAATTCGCTATGTTACAACTATATCAGGAAACTTTACAACCCACCTGCAAAATTCAGATTCAGTTAATTTGTACTCCCAAACTGGTTCCAGAAATTTGATTACAGTATACCATTTTATATTTCGATTACGTCTACTGTCTATATCGATAAGTGTCTAATAGATTTTTCAACAGGGCTCCTTCCCAAAGACGATACCTGTAACCAGGAATCACTGGTTGCGAACATAAACCTTCGTTCCCAAACACTCTTTCTCTGCTCTCTCATTGGGTTCAACGACGAACGATCGCTCTTCGAAAATGATCGAAAGTGAACCCTACCGGTATCCTCGCGTGCGTTAAAGATATTGCCCTGATCGTCCCGCCAATCGACCACCTGCACGAATTCGCTCACGAAACTGGGGATACTGCACTTGAGTATCGCCGAGTTACCCCGGATCACGTACTCGTTGTTCACTTCGGACTGGTAAAATTGGTGGACCACTGCAAAGTCCGTCTCATTAAACATCCAATTATCTCGAAAACTGTTTCGACAAATTAAAAATCCGCAATTTGTCTGCACCGACTGCTACTACTCCGCGCTGCCAAACCCTCCACGTTGGGCGCCCAAATACCGTAATTATCGTCCCGTTTGAACTCTTCGTTCTGGTTAGTGTGCCACGAGAGGACCTCGACGAAATCCGCGACGAATGACGGGATCATACATTTGAGAATGGCGCTGTTCCCGCGGATCGCGTATTCCTTGTTGACGTCGGTGTCGTAATACTGGGCCACCACTGTTTTAAAAAAAATTAGACAACATTTTCGGTGACGATTCGAAAAGGGAAACAAGTTGAGATAGGCATCCTGGATGCGACAGTCGGTTTCCTTCGGGTTTCCAAGTGGCCGACCGATTGACCAATTAATCGGTTCAAGTGATTAAAATTGAATCATCGGTCGGCGGGACTGGACTCTCATTTGCACGAGAACTGATTGAATAAATTAGTCGGAGGAATGAGCGATACGTCGCGGCGCGAAGGCAGTTTTCGAATGTTACGATGATAATGCTGGTAACAATAATAACAATAGAGACAATAGTGGTAAATGTGACGAACTTCTGGAATGAAACATTGCGTTTAGAATCGCGAGTGAGACAATATGCTGAGTGTCTGAAAATGTAGAAAGTTCACTGGAACGAGCGTGGCGCGTGGAAGTAATCTAAATAATACGTTTGGCGAGCATTATTAAGATGGCCATACTTAACTCGAGTATGGGGAAACGCCGGTATTAATTAAATTACCTGCCGCGCGATTTCACGCGCCTGAAAATTAATCGGGCAAATTCATTAGCCAATTTTCAAACTCGTAGAGCATTCTCGGGTAATTGTTTTGGGATCGTATGAGGTTTGTATCTTTACTGATTATATTTTACTGATTGTAAATTATTGGTCGCTTTTCAGTTGAAATCTTGATGCAGATTCGTTCGTTGGAAACGTGCAAGTTTAAATTTAAACTGCTTCAGAATTTGCGAGTTGTATGTGTAACGTTTGCGTAAACGAAACGTTGGCTGGAATTAAATGAATTGCAAATTAGAGAGTTCAGTTCGGTTGTGTACACGGGAAATGATAAATTATTAGCAGTGATTATGTAGTATTGTTTTGTGAAAAGTTTAAATTATAGAAACGCATAGTAAGCGGAATGTTAAAGTAGTTGCATTTTTAATGAGAATGCTCTACGTAGGAGACATGTGTTTTTCTTCATAATCTGGATAGTAATTTCTGAATATGTGGTTATTTGGATAATGCTGCTAAGTATGGTCAGAACTGATAGAATTAACAAATTATTTCTTAAAAGCATGAGACTTTATTTTAAGAACTCCGTGTAATAATTGTAATCGAATTTTAGCTACAAGAGATGAAGAATTACTGTTTCGGAATCAGACCAAGATACATACTCCGATTCTTTGACAGATAATTTTTCACAAATTATGCATGATAAATAACAAAAAACCGGTCAAATGTTTTCTAACTTTCGCTAGTTACAATTAAAAAGTTTTTCACCAAGTCAAATCAGTTTTCTAATACCAAGATAATGCGATCAGTTTCACCTACGTAGCGGCAGGATGGTTATTATACCTCACTTTTATCATATCACCTAACGAGCTAATGATTCGAGGCTCGAGTGTTTCAGACCATACCTCATTATCCATAAAAAGAATGATTTCAATCATAGTCTTGAATCAAACCGTCTGAAAGACGCAACCTACCAGCTCGAACATTGACATCGCGACTGTGCACTGAACCAACCGAAGACTTGGCCAAACATATGTAGACTTGTGCGTGAACTTCCTGACGATAATCTTCAGCTCGGAACGGGGGGAAAACCAAGTTGCCATTTGGTTCGACCTGAAATTATTCAATAATTAGTATTTTTTGGACAAATCAAAAAATTGTGTAATAAAAAAATTCTGTGAATTTTTTTATCTTTATCGAATTAAAACCAGTCATAAAATCCATAATTTCATGAAAAAAATTCATTTCTCTCAAATTACATCCAATCAACAAATTTGTAATTTCTCTTTTTTTCTTTTTAATTTTTTCTTTTAGTGGAAATTTTTCTTTTTAGTTTGCATTTAATTCAAATGTTACGACATTGTTTACATAAATTATACTCAGTATAAACAAAATTAAAGTACAACTGGTACAAATAAGTTAAATTGCTATATTGATCGTCCCCGTTCTTAGAACTGAACAAAGCCGTTCCGTCCTTGAAAACTTTTTAGATGGACGAGCATCTACATCCGCAATATTAGCCCGCCTCCTTCGCCGCCCAGCTACTGTCGTATTAGGCTACCTGTCGCAGTCCCGGGACGTCGCCTATGGCAGTTCCATCAGAGCGAATCCAGATGATGTCCGGTTGCGGGTTTCCTCGAGCTTGGCATTCGATGACGGCGCCGGTACCATTGGAGAAGTCGATTCGGTTTGGAGGTTCTTTGACGAAAACGGGGCCCATAGTCTCATCCTCACAGAGCGCAACATTTACTGAAAAAACAGGCGTTTTTACTAGACTGTTAAATCGAAGGGATTAAGTCAAAGGGGTCATTTTACTGGAAATTTAGTTTTTATCAATATCGTGGTCACT
The DNA here is from genome assembly GCA_022817645.1 of Ceratoteleas bidentatus. Lineage (NCBI taxonomy): Eukaryota > Metazoa > Arthropoda > Insecta > Hymenoptera > Scelionidae > Ceratoteleas > Ceratoteleas bidentatus. The sequence continues at coordinate 35,229 of JABFPB010000320.1, forward strand.
GTGCAAGGTTTTATTTTCAAACTTGTGGCTATAGAATTTGAACTTTTTCTTTTTTTCGTATTTGATGTTTTAACGTTTATGGGTTCGAAGTTAGATAAACGGTTATTATTTCCAATATTTCTTCAGCTTTTCTGATTTATAGATTATAAATTAACAGAGCGCATAAATATAGTACATAAAAGAATGATACAATAAATGTAATACAGAAACCATTGAGAACTAAAGCGATATGTTTGTATAAAGTAATTCCTAATATACCAAACTACCAAACTTTAAACATTGAACTTTACGCAATCTCTCAACTTTTACGTTAACGCATAAATCTGAAATAAAATCTTTTCAAACAATATCTCTATACTTCCGCCTACCCAAACTCAGCAGTTTCGTTAACTTTCATCCCAAGCAAAGTTTGCACCCGAACTTTCCATTATCTTTAATTCTAGCTTTCTTTCAAATTAATTCTCAATGTCAAACTTGACGGACCAATAAGATTGCCTGAAAAATTGCAAAGAGATCTAAACAAACCGATTAGTATCTGTACAATTTCATTTGTGCCGAGGAAAGTGAATAAGTTTCTTTCGCTCTTACTCGAATGATTCATGTTTATTAATTGCAAAAGGTACGAAAGCGTTTTCATATTGTTCGGCCGCGAGTTTGGTACATTATGTACCGGCTCGAAAGAGAGACGACTGCGGCCTCGAGTGTAGATACATCTGCACCTGGCGCGGATCAAGTTAGCGGCCGCTCTCCGAGCGCGGCAGATGCGTTTTTCTTTCATTCCGAAATCACTTTCTGCGGAGCATTCTTTCCTCGACAGATGGTCAAACGCGGCGAACGTGACCGCCATTACATTTGTTATATTATTTATACAAACTAGGAAAATTAATTTTCCCATCAAACTACTACCGTTTTTTCGGTCTCACTCGCTTTTTTTGGAATAGGTAGTTTTCATATTCCAAAAAAAAGGTAGTTTTTATTTGTTGATACTTTTATTGGATTAACGGTTTCCGTTCAAGTGGCCTCTAATTAGGATGTTTCATTAAAGAATCGCCGCTTTTGCTGGTTGTTTGATCCGAACGACTTACCGAGGGTAGAAAAAGTGAAGACAAATAGTATGGCAGTGAATAAGGGCGAGCCCCTGAATCCTTCAGGACACGCTCGCCACATCCTGGTTCTTTGTTAACTATTCTGCAAAATTAAATTCGGTGGTTAGGGAATGTTTTTTATTACGTACATAATCAATTTTTTAAGAATTGGACAAGATGTTAAATATCACGGAAAAAGATTGCAGGTAAATGAATTTAAGGAGGTTCCGGCACGATCTATTTTATGATAACATTTTGCATTAAAAAATTAATAGTAAACGAATTTAAAGGAAACGAAAAGTGGAAATTATATTAAAATTCGCCGATAGAATGTCAAGAAAAATATTTTTAATTGTTCGAATTTGTTTGTTTAAGCAAAGGTTAACAAATGGATTTAACTATGTTCTAATAATCAAAAAAATTGCAATGTAATTAAAAAATCAATAAAAAGTCAAAGGATAAGAAAACAAAGTTTCGAAAAATTCGTCCCAACTTATTTACCGTAATTATTAAAAACACTATTGTTAATATTATTGCAAATATAACGGGTTAAACAACTTTGACAACTTTTTCTGTGACATTTCCTCTATCTTTTGGTCATACTGACATCAACATATTACAGTTGGCACATTGTTTAATCAGTGATACAATAAAGGTTCATAGAGAGAGATATTTTCTGTCAAATTTTATCATTTTTTCACGACATTCAGCGAGTAGATTGTTGTGTATGTGGTTTTATTGTATGAAATTCACAACATATAATTTTTCAACACATTCTCATTACGAAGAAGATCGGGCTGGAACCTCCTTAACTCGTCGCCAATTAAATTTGTTTATCCGTCATCGATAAACTGTTTACGTGTCTATATATCAGTTCAACGGTTTATTTAGGATAGATAAATGTTTATTTGATGCAATTTTCTCCGTGATACCTTGTTCGTATATAAATTATCGAATAAATTATATTTATATCGAATATAAATATAAATTAAGGGTTGGAGGATTAAAACTTTTGAAGGCATCCAGAGGGTAATTATGGAATGGTTGTTGTACAATTTTCGTCAAAGCGATTCTTTATAACTGTTTTAGTAAATTTGTTGGTGGGAATTAAATGTATATAGAACTTCTGATTACATATGTATTGATAAAGTTTGCACATATTAATAATTTCGAATGTACATAGATGATATTGTAGTCCCGTTATTTTGAAATGAATCTCTATCGAATTTAAAAGCAATTAATTTTGCAATATGAATATGAGTAAAGAATTTTGGATTATTTTTCGTGATACATATACATGCGTGACTTTATGAAGTATTCTGCACTGTACTTAACGAATTTAGCGATTGAGTTCAGCTGAAGTTATACTCTAATACAACTATAACAATATAGGTCAGCAAGTGTCGAGCAACCAGTTCATTAAAATTAATTATGATTTAGAATTCCTAAGTTTCCCAATATTCAAATTTTATCACCCAATTTGTCTCTCAGAATATCCGGAATAACTCCTAACCGTATAATCGGGAAATTTGAATGTCAATTGGAAGAAGTCAACATCATTATTTAAAATTTTACATACATTTAAAATTATCAAGTTCCTAAAAAGAAATTTTCCGAAAATAGTTCAATATCTGCTTATCATAAGCTTCGAAAGAATGTAAAACAATGTAAGTAGTTAATTACTCATTGTTCCAACTTTGTTTAATTATGATAATTAATCATGGTAATAATTTGGGAGGGTAAAAAACCAACAAATAGCTGCTAGTTTGTTAATTCTACAACGAGTTTACTCAATGAACGTTCAAGTGCTCTTAAATCCATTACGCGTCGTACAAATAAACTTGTCTAACGGCGTAACGACACATAATACCCCGTTTTCACTGAAACGGATATGTTCGCACAGCCACACGAAAGAAAGTGATCCGTTTTTTCATTTATAACAACATTTCCGTTCGCGCGTCGAATAAACTATTTTTACGCGCCGCTAATTGCCCTTCGAACACGTTCCAAAACGTCATATTCGTGTCTTCGGCTTAATGCCACACTAAGTCGGCCGAAGTTTGAAGATAAATTTTCCGGGTTCCTTTATCTCGCTCCAATTTTCCCAGCGACGATTGATGGCGTGCAATTGTCGAATGGACACCAATGGCCGGTGCAGTTAGGTATTTATCAATTACGATGAATCGGTTGTAAAATTGCATTCAACGACATAATCGCTGGATCGAGAAGTCAAGGGAACAATAATTTGCAAAAAATATATATTGAATGTTTAAGAGTAAGATAAAATAGTATTAAAAACAGGAAGGGTAAATGAAAATTGTTTAGGAACGTTTTAAGAATTTCTCGAGTTTCTTGACAAAGCGATGCTGAGCTTAACTGCCTACACCAGATGGCTTAATTATAAGGGCATAATCGCGGAATTTCCACCTGTGAGATTTCCGTAACTCGAGAATGAAGTGCGTGACCAAATATTCTGAGCGGATTTGCTTTCAGTATCAGATTACGTTTCGTTAAAGAGAAGATAAAGAATTTTGTTTGCTAATTTATTTTCAAAATTGTTTCCAAAAGTCGCAACTTTTGGAAACAATAATTTATAATAATTCCATATTTTTCAGTTAAAATAATTTAAAATAGTTCAAATAACTTTTCAATGCAGAACAAAAATTTCCGATTAATCGAACGAAAATCTTTATTTTGTTACCTCAATTTTTTAATTAAGCCACCAAAGTGAACGTTTCCGAAACTTTACCAATTTAAGAAACTTCTGAATTGTTTTTCATAACTTCTTCCCTCTTCATTACATACAAACTTTCCATCGCTTTTTCTCTATCGCTATTTTTTCGGAAGAAACTTCGTCATTATAAAATTATCTCCGAAAATCGACCTTCTAACTGCCGAAAGGAATTTACGTCCAAAAAAATGTGAAAAATCGAATCGCACTAACGCGATCCCGTTACCCCGACGGTAAGGCACGTCCGCCTCGCGTCCAAAAACGCCATGCATTAAACGACTCAAGAGAATGGGCGCGTCTAAATAAATGCGCGGCGGTGATGCAAATGCGCGATGCTCGCTGCGTGTTAATAACGTCATTGTGCGACTCGCAATCGCGGATATTAATTTGTACGCGTGCATTAATATCGCGACGATAATGGCGAAATCGGCCGCCGACTTTGCGAGGTTTATTCTACGCATTGCAATCATTTTTTTGTGGCGCACTTTGCGTCACCTTGCGAATAGATTTCAATTGATTCTCCGTTCTCGTCCATTTATGGACCCTTTTGAAAAGGACTTCTTTTTTTATAGGACGAATAATTTTTCATACGACGAAGAATTTTATAAGGTATTTGAAATAAGTTGAAAGGTTTTTTAATTGAAATATCACCGTTGAAGAAAAATGTTTCAAAATTAAATTTAGGTTGGTTAGACATTCTTAGATTTTATAATATTTTTACGAAGAATATTTCATAAATTAAAATGAAGAATTAATCAGAAAATAATGATATATCTTTAATTATGAGTAATATACGATTTAAATTGAAAAGCAAAAAAATATATATATTTATTCATAAGTTTATCAACTATTTAGCTTATCATCACAAACATTTACCGTTTAATCTTGTCATTTCGTATCATATTTATATCTAAAGCTTCACAAACTGTTTGTTCTTTTTGTTTTAAGTATTCGATTTCATTTTGCTTTGGCTTTTTAAACAAGTCTCTTCTCTGGCTTACCAGACCAACGATTTAAAATATATTTTCAATCCATTTTTTGAACTAAATTTCGAAATGAATTTTTTAATTTATTCTATTATTTTTCCAGCTGTCTAAATTATTTTTAATATTTAACAAAATTAACAGTTTTTCGTCAATTTTGTGTTTTGATACTTTTTATTTTAAGTCAAAAACTGAAAAGTTGGAAAGCAAGTTAGTCGATGTTCGGAGTGAATGAAAAAGTCGACAGCAGCACCCTCAATTACGTGGCACGAATATTCATCAATGCAAGCGATTTTTCCATTTCGCGCCGCGACCGATATTGGACACCAATCAATTTGTTCTTTGATGGCAATGAGCACACCCGCCTTTCGTACATACGAACGCACACTTGGTCCGAGATTCCGATCTGAGCGGGAAATTGCAGCGCGAGATAACCCCAGCCGTGTCGCTAATGCAATTATTCGAGAGTGTCTCGGACGCGGCACCTAAGAACTGTTGCGCGTTGTTATGCGTTTGGTAAATGATATACTGCGAGGTGCGGACAAGGTTGGGCTACAGTTCCTGGAATGTTTGAGGCAGCGAAGTTGAAATGGACCAATTAAATTGAAAAAAAAAAACATTTTTTACATGTCATTTTAATTGAACACTTGTTCTCATTTACCATGTAAAAAATTAACTGAAAAAACTGAGTTGAACGAAATAAGAAGCGATAGGAATTGTGAAAGCCTTTGAATAACTTTTTACTTCTGCTTACTGATTTTCAAAGTCATTTTATTCTTTGTATCTCTGAAAATTGCCTTCTTTGCTCAAGGGAAAAGATTTTACAATTGTTAATAAGTGATTCAAAATAATAGAATATTCAAATAACCAAATGCCAATTTAAAAAATGTCATTTAAAAGGTTCTCAGTTGAATTATAAACCTCTTTGTACAAATGCAAAGAGGTTTTTTTTAATGAAATTCACAATTTAAAGGGAGTTTAGACAGCTCAGATGAACGTCAAATTCGTTTCTGTACGTTTTGAAGTTAACGCTCAATTGAAATAATGGTTAAAAAAAAAGAAATGAAACAAAATGTGAAAAAAGGGAATAAAGGTTTAGAAATAAAGTAAAACCGAATGAGAATAGCAGGTGGGGGTTCAATTCTGATAAAAGTCAAATTTATTTTTCATCTGTTTAAGTCCAGTGTTGACAGCATTACAAAAACTGTGTCAGAAGCATTTTAATTTTCACTTTCAGTGTGAAATATGAGAATGAATTTCGTTAACCGCTGCTGCATATCTGCTGAAAAAGCTTTTAAATAAACAAACGCGCAAATTCGGGTAGTTTTTGCGTCCAATCACAATCGAGTGTGATACAATGATTACTTGTGGAAAGCAATTACAAGTGTACCAACTATTAAACATCAATAAACACACTTTCATCTCTACGACCACGTAAAATAACTCGCCTACACGCGTTGGGTTACTTTATTTACGAATACGATATCATTTTCATTGTTCATTTTATACATTGAATTTTATACATTGATATCAAAAATCGTTATTCTAATGAGAATTTATTTCCAAACGCATTACCAATTACAACAAATCGTATTTAGATTCAATTAATCTCCCCGATTTCTCAAACTAAACTATTAATCACATTGTATGAAGAAAAAATAATTCCTTAATTTGTCGACTAATAACCAATTTAAATTCAACTTGGACGCCTTCTCCGCAAGATTTCCAACACTCAATAACATTCGACTAAACACTCAAATAATCAATTCCTCCAGATATCAATCGCGACCTACTGCCAATCTCGTTTCCGATTTTTCGTTTGTCTGAAAAGTCTGAAAAAGTCACGAGTCGTGAAAAATTACGCCGATTCGTTAGCGCTCGAATGCGCGACACGCGGTAATTAATGAACGCGCCGAACGGCCGCGCGGAATAAATTAAGCGGCGATAATTCGCGCGTTCCGGATGAGTGTCGCAAGCCGAGTGTCAGCCGCTCGGCACGCTGTCTTGCAAACCTCTCGGCCACGTTTTATTGATTGCGCACACGCGACAAACAAATTTGTTCGAATCGAGAAATCGTCAGACAAAGGCATTTCCGTTTTTCCTAAACATTTCTGAATGGGAATAATTATTGATTTGAGGTTGTTTAAACGAATGACTAAAACCAATATTGGAATTTTTGGAGAAAATCATTCGGGTCCAAATTTGGTATGGGCACTTTTATTTTAATTGTTTGAGCAGTGTTTGAGGAAAAAATAAAAAATCTATTTTATATGTTTTTGTTTCTGTAATTTAAAGGTTAAAGTTTAATACTGTTCATTCCAACCAATTCGAGATTTATGACTCATGTTTTTTATTTAGTTCACACATAATTGTACGCAAATGTTTATGAATTTTTCGTTTAATTATGATTTTTTTAAATCATATTAATTTGTGTTATTTAAATCAGATTTTTTAATTAAATTTCTTTAACACGAATTATTGCTGTAACGTTAAATTTGCATTACATTTTGACAGCAACGCATCAGTTATAAATAATCACATGTATTATAAAATGTATATTTTATGGAAAAAAGGTTTAACTTTGTAAAATTAACTAATTACCGATCAACCATTTAGTTAGGACCCGTAGTATAAGTGCTATCTTCGGTCATTTTTTACCGATTCGGTTCATTTCATTGCATTTGTTAGTACTTAATGAATAGTCTAAAGTTTTGGAGTCAAAATTGTATTAAAGTCAATTGTTAACTTAAAATTTACAAACAAAGCAAAAATGGTCATTTTTGTAACAATCCAGGGCAGCCATTTTTACCGATTGACTTCTCGTTTAGCACAATCTGTTCCAAATTTAATGGATTGTAATTTGTACAGTCAGAACTTTGATAATTAATTTATTAATTAACAAAAGTCATTAATTAACAAAAGTTATAGCCATTTGAGTGAGTGAAAATGTAAAAAAGAGGTTTTTTGTAAAAGAAAGAAGTTTTTTTGTTAATTGTTAATAACTTTTCTTAATTAATATTTATTAACGTTCTGTCTATACAAATTACAAATCCACTAAAATTGAAACAGTTATTGAGAAAAATCGATTTAAAGTTTCACGTTGACAATGATTTTTATTTTACATTATTGGCTCCAGAAGATTATGCAG